>JAXCEF010000326.1:0-63421 GCA_037178605.1 Colletotrichum euphorbiae
ATTCAGCAACACAGCATAGCAAGACCACACTATCAACCTAGCGTCATCCCTCAGCTTCTGTTAGCAGAACCCTACCGTCAGATAGCTGACCATAACAAATACTATATCTTTCTTAGTGAGCTATATTAGTAGCTTAATAATTTCCCTATAACTAGATATAAATATATTATAGTAGTTAGTAAACCCTAGGAAGCTCTGGACCCCTTTGGGTAAGGTGGGAGGTAGCTACTTAGTAGTTACTTAGACCTTCTTAAGATTATAAGAGAGGCTCTTCTCTACTATTATAATAAACCTCACGTATTTAACTTTTTTAACTAAGAACCTATATTTTATAGGATTAAGGTTAAGTCTAGCTACTGCTAGCCTCTAGAGAGCCTCCTGGACCTTCTTCTTGTGGTCCTTCTTTATCCTATCTAAGTAGATTAGCATATTATCTATGTAGGCTATAATAAAATAGTTCAAGAAGTTTTATAGTATACTATTAATATATTATCAAAAGCTAGTGGGGGCGCTAGTAAAGCTGAAGGGGCATACTACTTACTTAAATAGGCTATACTAGGTATAGAATACTATCCTCTCCTAGTGCCCCTCTATAATCTGCAGCTTGTGGAAGGTAGCTACTATATCTAACTTTATATACTATTTAGCTACCCTAATACGGCATAATATCTTAGAGATTAATAGTAGGGGGTATAAGTTCTTCTTAGTAATTACATTCAGAGCCCTATAGTTAATATAGAAGCGAATACCTCTGCGTAGCTTTCTTATAAAGAGTATTAGGGTACTAGCTAGTAAGCGAGGAGCTTAAATAAACCCCTTATCTAGGAGGTTCTATAGGGTATTCTTAAGTAGTAGCAGTTCCTCTCGAAATATACTATAAAGGGGTTCCTAGGGGAGTAGTAGGTCCCTCCTATGTATAGTAGCAATAAGGTTAATCTGGTAGTCTGCCCCAGGCTAGCTAGGGGGAAGTAGGTAGGCCTTATCTAACTTGGATTAGCTGGGGAACTCCTCTAGGATCCAGGCTAGTACTCTATATTATCAGTTCTCTATTAGCTTTAGGTTAAGGGCCTTCTTAATATCTACTAGGCTGACTACTCAAACTTATGCCTCTATAGCGCCTCCCTAGTGCTTACTCTGCCTCCTCGCTACGTATTAACAGATTATAGAGAATAGCATAGCGTCTAGAAATCTCACAGCCCTTATCTCTATTATAAGGGTTAATTCTTTCTGCTCCTTTAGGTATAGCTTAATGCAGCCCCAGCTATAGCGCACCTGGTGGGCTATAGTATTATATATAATCTTATTCTACTCTATATATAGCTATCTTAATAGGATCTCTAAGTTAGGGCCTTCTACTATATATATAAATATATACTAGATGTAGCTACCTATCTCTAACCTAAAGGCTATTACGCCTAGGGCGTTACCTAGTAAGGGACTACTAATAGTATACCCCCTTATAGGTTATTACTTCTTCTTAATATATAGAAGGCGGAGGTATTAAGCTAGGGACTAGCTAATCATTATATAAGTATTACTACTAGTATTAACTAGAGCGTAAGCTAGGTATCCTTTATTAACTCTTACTTATATAATAGTAGGTCTACTATTTGCTAGCTGCTCTATTTTATATTATTCCTAACCTAATATCTCCTCCTTAGTAGGCTCTAGGGCCTGATTTTGCTCTAGAGTTAGTTTTTTCCTAACTTTTTATTATTCTTAGAGGGGTATATCTCTACCTAGTAGTCCTCCTTTAGTAGAGTTAACTTTTAGGGTCCTAACTTTAGTAAGTTTTAGTAGCTAGGTATCTCTTATAGGGTAGCGCCACGCAATATAGCCCTTAACCCTATAGGTATAGTAAGTATAGGTGTCTTTAGGGCGGGTATCCTTATCCCTTTACTAATAGGGATACACTAAGTAGCTATTAGAGGATAACCCTAAGTCCTATTAGGAGTAATATTTCTCCTTTACCCTCAAGACGCGCACAGCCCCAGTTATATAGGTATTTCCATTAGCGTCTTTAGCTACTGGCTTCTAGTAGGGAGCTTAGAAATTATTTAGAGCCTTCTAGCATTTAACCTTCTAAGCAATATTCTAGACTTTTAAGAGCTACTTACTATAGTTAGAAGGTAGGTTAATAGTAGTTAACTAGTCTTCTAGCTTAGGAGTGAGGGCAGCCTCTAAGAGGTATATCTAGACCTAGCTAGGCTAGTTGCTACCCCCCGCATCTACTAGGGTCTGCTTGAATCTCAGTAAGAAAGCTGAGAGAGACTCTATCTCTCTCTGCTGGAGGGTCTGTAGTTAGGCTACTACTTGAGGCTATAGGTTGTGATCCTTCTAGGTTTAGTTGAGGTAAGCTATAAAATCCTCGGGGTTATATTTTCCTCTCTCACTACCTACTCTATAGAAGGTAGAAACTACTAGTTAGAAGTTAGTATCTAGATGTAAATTAATAATATACTATACCTCTATATCTATAGAGTAAAAACCTTAGTTTATTATAAGAATATATCTTATTTATTACGCCTATAAGGCGTATTCTCTCTACTAACCTAAGAACTTTAGGGGTAAGGGTAGCAGCTTCTAGGTTACTATACTAGATATCACTAATAGTCTACTAGTAGTAGTTATCTAGGGGGGCGTAACTAATTACTAGTTGCCCCTCTATAGCTCCTGTACTTGCTACTAGAGGTGGTTTAATACTATCACTAAGTTAGTATATAATAGCTCGCCTTAGCTATTAACTATGAGGTTCTTAATTATCTTAGTAACTAGTAGGGAGCAGCGCTTAACCTATCTCTTATTATTATAGTAGTGAGCTTTAAATATACAATAGGCTAGACCTGAGCCTAAGCGATAAGAGGTAGCGTAATACTATTTATTTGAAGCTGAAAGGGGAGAAGGAAGGGTTTTCTGCTTTAGCGCGGTTACGCTAGGTTTGTGGGTAGCTACTGGGTGGGCCCCAAGAGCGGTGAGTCTGGGCAGAAGCCCAGATAGTTCCAACCGGGCGTAGCCCGTAACAGTAATCCACACCTCTAGGTAGTAAAACAAAAAAAAAGAAAAAGGAAAGAAAAAAAGAAATTTTATGCCTACTAAACCTTCCTAAATAGCTTTTTCTTCTAGAAAGATAGGCCCGCTTAACCTGAAGTTAGTGCGCTATCTAATATGCTTAGCGCTAGAGGAAGCGTAATTAAAAGGAAGTCCCTAATTAAGAGAAACCTTGCTGCGCTCTGGTTCTCCTCTATTGCTTTAGTATCGCTCTGGAGGAAGTATAATTAAAAGGAAGTCCCCGATTAAGGGAAACCTTGCTGCGCTTTGCTTTTCCTCTATTGCTTTAGCATTTCTCTAGAGGAAGCATAATCAAAAGGAAGTCCCTAATTAAGGACAAACTTGCTGCGCTCTGCTTCTCCTCTATTGCTTTAGTATCGCTCGAGAGGAAGCATGATTAAAAGGATATCCCTAATTAAGGGAAACCTTGCTGCGCTCGACTTCTCCTCTATTACTCTAGTACCTGCTCGCGCCTATATTCAGATAGAAATAGGCCTCGCTATATTTCTAGTAGGTATCTCTAGGGATAGAGTAGTATTACTGAATGTTGTAAAAAAAAGAAGATATTGAGTTTGCGCTTGAAAGTTAGGGGTATTTGCGATGCCCACGCAGATCTAGTCTGCGTGGGATTATCAGTCTCATTAAGCATTATCTAAACAGACCACAAAAGGTTTTGCGTGGGATTATTAGTTTTCTTGAGGATTATCTAAATAGACTATAAAAGGGTCTTACGCGGAAAGTTATTAGGTATTTGCAATGCCCACGCATATCTAGTCTGCGCGGGTTTGTTCTTTACAAGCAAGCATTATCGGAACAGCCCACGACGGTCTAGGTAAGGCACCACCTCACATAATGTGGAGATCGGGTGTTCGATTCACCCACGAGGCACCATTGGAACGACGCAGAGGATATATGTGAGCAGGCAGCTAAGAACAGCTACTAAAACCAACATAAAACAACCCCTGAACAGAGTCGTGCGCCCTTGGTACTATACTAGCAAGGGCGACTTACTGCTAAATAGTTCTCAGAGTGAGGGAAACATATATAGAGCTAAGGGACTCCTAATTTGAGCCCCTAGGTAATAAGATATCCCCAGAATATTGCGGAATTAGATGATATACCTTATTAAAGTAATATAACACCTTTAGAATAAAATAGAATAATAAGATATAATTATAGTGCGCGTATGTGAAGGAAGATATCTTTGAAAAAGAAGGTTAAAAAGATAGATAATAATGCTAGAAGGTAGATAATTCCTTAGAAGAAGGATCTCTCTAATTAGACCCCTATTTATAGGAGGATTAGAGTGCTAACTAAAGCAAACAAGATAGCTGATCTGTTTGCTGCCCGGCTCTACTACTTAACGGGCTTTATACCTAGTAGGTATATCTATAGTATTATATTTTATTTTATAAACCTATCTTCTACCTAATTCGTGGATTTGGTGTTTAATAGTATGTTTATTAGTTATAGTCTTAGAATATTAATTATATAAGTTAGATATCTCTTTTTCTATGCCCTAAATCTATTTAGTTTTATTTTCTGAATTTATAGCTTTTCATAGGTAGAAAGCTCTAATAAACTAGTTGTACCTAGTATATATGAGGAGTTTTCTATATTATTATTATAAGCGGATAAAATCTCTTTTATTTGTGGGCAATTATTTATAGTTTAGAGTGCACTCTCTTCTTCAACTTATATATAGTCTTTCAAATCCTCAGGTGACTTTTAGGGGATTTATATAGAAATCTCCGACTCATATTTATCATTATGACTTTTAGTAATAGTATTATTATTACTAGTATTATTATTACTAGTTATGTTTTTATCTTCTGAATTCAGACTTAGATTAATATCCCGGTTATAAAAACCGCTAGGTTTATGTGGATTATTTGTAGTATCCTTATCAATATTATTTAGTATAGAGGATAAAAATATATTTTCATGGATCATTATGTCTCTAACTTATATAGCTTTCTTTTTAGTTATGTTATAGATTTTGTAACCTTTAGATCTATAGTTAACTAGTATAGCTTTATAAGCTCTATTATCTAGTTTCTTTAAACTAGGATCTTTGTTTTTATAATAATGAATACTACCCCAAGTTTTAATATTACTTATGTTAGGTTTTATTTTGTTTTTTTAGCTTATAGAGAGTTCTATTATTGATACCTCTTTGAGGAGGTCTGGTATATATATATATAGCAGTACGAAAGACTTCTTTCTATAGATAGTTAGGTAGGTTAGCTAATTGAAGTATTGACCTTATCTTCTTAATTATAGTATGTATAATACGTTCTTTAAAACCATTAGGTTTATATGTATAATTCGGAGTAGTATTATGTTTAATACCGCTTTTAATATTTTCCATATTTATGGATTGATTTTTAAATCCAGTACTTCTATCAGTATTGAATTCTTTTATCTTGAATCTAATAGTTTCAAATTCATCTTTATATTTAATAAACGATAAATAGACTTCAAGCTCGCTTTTGGTCTTTAATAACTTTCCAAAAGCATATCGAGTTTTCTTATCTATAAATATAATAAAATATCTATAGTTATTATAAGTTTTTGGAGTTATAGAACCATAAATATCAGCTGTAACTTTATATAAATAAGGAAAGTCCCTTTTATTACTTGATATTTTATTTACTTTATTAGTGAATTTGCCTAAAATATAGGCTTTATAACTAAATATATCTTTTAAGGATATAGTACTCTTTATAACATTATCTTTATAAAGTTGCAGTAATGCTTGTATATTTATATGGCCAAGTCGTTTATGCCATAAATAAGCATTACTGTTTCGTGTAGTGATTTGTTTTGAAATATTTTTGGGAATTTCAGTCTTTTGTTTTATTTCTTCTAAAGCATATATACACGAGGTTTGTAATACCTTTATATTAAAGTAGTATAAGTTATATTTCTTTACCCCTTCAACTAATACCTCATTCTGAGATATATTATATAGTAAGGGTGTCCCTTGCCATACTATATAAGCAATAGCTTGCTTATCTAGCTGGCTTTGGCTCAATAGATTTATGCCCAAGTTTGGTATATAAAAGCAATTATTTAAAGTAATACCTTTATTATTTAGGAGTTCTAGTTTAACAGTACCAGCTAATTCAACTAGTAGTATATTTACTTTACCCTACTTAACATATTTATTATTTTCATATATTAAAATAAAATACTTTCTATCACAGATAACATGAACTGTTGCACCAGTATCCAAGTAGAATTTAATTGTGTTTTTACTGTCTATAAAACTATCTTTATTCTTATTAATGATATCTTGTATTATATAACCTATCGTAGGTTTAATATCTGTATAGTTATGGGAAGTAGGTATAGTTATGGTTTCAAATTCTATCTTTCTTCTTTATTATCGATATCATTTATATCTATTTCAAAAGGGATAGTCTCAAGAAAGTTCATTTCTAACTTATTTAAACCCTTTGTACTTTATGTATAATTAAGTCTGTATTGATATAAATCAATAAATCTTTTTATTGATATTTCTAAACCAATATATCTGAAAGAATAGCTAATCTAAAGTAAAGAAAAAGCTCCTCTTTGTTTGTTGTTTTTTATATATACTTTTATTAATTTAAGATGGTATACTTCTCGATAAAAGGTAACTATCTGTTCTAACAAAGAAAACAAAAATATTTCTTTATAGAAGGGTTTATACTTAGTAAATAAATATCTTTCTAAAGAATTCATCTTAGATATCTTTCTACAAAGAGACGTTTAATTTAACAAGTGTTTCTTTTAACATTAACGCTTTATAGATAAAGGTTTTCATTAAGAATATCCTTTTTAAAAGAGAGGTTTCTTTTAAGAAAAGGATTAGATATACATCTTAAAAAAGACTACTTTACTTGGTTTTTTTGGTTTTCCTTTTTGTTTTTTTTTCAAAGAGTTTCTTTTTCTATCTCTAAAGAGTGTTCTTCTAATAAATGTATTTTAAGTTATTTACTCTCTAAGAAGTATTCTAATAAAGACTAACGCTTTCTTGAGAAAGGTTTTCTTTCATGTTTCTTAAAAGAAATTACTTCTTTTTAAGTCTTTTTCTTTAGGAATAAATCCTTAGAAATTCACTTAGTAAAAGAGTGATATTCTAGTAGGAGAACATGTAAGGGAATATCCTTATACTCAGGTGGAAAGCTAGGCTCATAACCTGTTAGCACAGGAAATGTCTTCTTATGAAATAGGAAGTAGAACAAAGAGATAAAATAGATACAAGGATATTCAAAAGGGAAAATAGGTAGTTAAACTATATAAATCCTAAATAATAACTTAACATTCAAATAGACGGAAGAATGTAGATATGAATATGTGTACATTTTGTGTGTGAATACTCATATCTTAAAGGTTAAAAAGCTGGGGGAAAAGGTAGGCATATATATCAAGCCTTTCCCACAGGACTTCGCATTCGCAATATGCTTCGCATTCGCTTTCGGCGCTTAAGATACGCTTAGTTACGCTAGCGCATGCTAGGGCGCGCTAGGGCAAATGCGCTTAAGTAGTCTAAGCATAGGCTTTTGCGCTTGAGCAGCCTAAGTGTGCATAATATATCTATGCGCAGTTTTACGCTATAGTCTCATGTATCTAAGCGTAGATTTATACTAATGCATAGCTGCATATGCTAATGAAATGCATCTTTTATATAGTTTCAAGCTACTGCATAGTTGCATGCGCTAATGCGATGCATCTTTGATTTCAAGCTACTGTATAGCTGCATGCGCTAATGCGTAATAAAACCTTAAATATAATACGTATTAAAGTACGTTATTTCTAGGTTATATTTAGATTGGCTTTACTCTATCTATTTAGCAGTAAACTATATACTATTTGATGCGCAATTGGATGACGAGTTCAAATTCATAACTTATACTGTTATATCTCATATAGGTTTTAGAGGTATAGTACTTCAAAGGTATAGGAGTAAAAGATATTACTTTTACTTTATTTTTTATAAACCATATAGTAGCTTCTTTTGCTATTATAAAGTTAATTATAATATAAGGTATAATCCTTTTGAGCTCCTTAAATTAGCCCTTACTAGCTATTAAAAATCCTACTACTCCTATATTAGAGATAATACTCTGGAAGGTCTTTGAAGAGTATCTTCCTTCAAGCGTAAAGGATTTCATAGGTACAGGCTTAGCTAGTTCTTCAAAAGGGTGTTAATATATAATAATATAGTAAGCTGCTTGATCGAGAAATAGCCTCATAACCGTCTTCTTATTCATAATAAGGGCTTGCATTAGTTATATAGCTACTACCTGGGTTTATAAATTAGGGGAACAACGTATTATGCTATTCCTATTTAGAGTTACTATTATTGTGGTAATCCCTGCCCTCACTAAGCAATTAAAAAATATCTCGATCTCTGTATCCTTATTATCATTTGCTACTAACTCGTTAACTATCTCTTCTATAGCCCCCTTATAATAGGCTAGGAAATATTGGTAGGCTGCTTTTAACTTATTGAGGGGTTATAGGTTGTATCGCTATTATAAGTAAGCCTTAATCTTCTCTTTTTATATATAGTTGCTTGAATAGTATCCGGGCTCTTTATAGACGTAGTATTTTATTTCTTATTGCTGTTGTTTTGGGCTGTTTTTATTGTCTCTCTATGGCTTAGGCCTTCTAAATCCATTATTCTAACCCTTACTATTATATCTGTAGTCTATCTAGTATTATTCAGTATGATATTAGTTCTATAGTAGGGGTTAGCTATTTATAAGTATAATTATATTACTAATATTAACTTTAAGCTATTTGTAGAGGCTTTCAAAAGTTTTCAATAGGTTTGTAGTAGCCTATTTATACTTCTTAATTCTTTAGTAGCCTTAAAGGAGTTGATTATATAGTATCTCATCACTTTGGTAAGCTTTACTAAGTACTAGCTAAGTTAATTTGAGGGTGTTAATTAGGAGGTCTAAGGCCTCTAATTTGGACTTTAAGGGATAGTCTATTATAATTAAGATGAGGGTTATATTATTCCATAGTATAAGATAGGCTTAAGTAGACTCCTTAGTCTTAAAATATCTCTTAAGCCTATTCATGATTTGGGCGTCTTTTAGATGAGGCTATAGGTAGTAAAGGCTCTTGTAGTAGTATTTTAGCGCTCTCCCCTTTATTATTATTAGAAAGGCTGCTAGTATTTAGTTCTTTATGATACCTATTCTTTTATAAGTATCTTAAAACATCTATAGTTTTCGCTTGAGAATATCTATATCTTTGCTACTGTACTTTATTTTATTAGTATATATTTTAGCTACGGTTTATGGTTTAATGTTATTTTAGGCGATTGCTGTTATTTTGTCTTATTATTTTGGCTGTGGTGCTTTGGGTACGAGGTATGGAGTTAATAGGACCTTATGGCTTGCGGTTAATAGGGCCTTGTGGCTCTTAGCGATTTTCTCGCGGTCCTTTTGCAGTAGGTTGATTTATTAATAGGACTATGCTTATAGCCGCTACTGCTGCTACTAATGCTCTTATTAGTATCATAATGTTAACATTCCAGAAGTTAGTAATATCCTTATCGAACTCTTCTCTATCCTAGTTTTTAGCAAACGTAGCGCTCCGTTTGATCTGCTTATTTACTTCTTTAGTAATCTAGATGTAGAAGTTATCTATAGTTATAATATTATATTTATCGTTTATAATACTTAATCTGTCTTAGATAATATAGATATTATTATCTATTAGATATTAATAAAGCTTCCTTATAGTTGCTAGGCTTGCTTTCTAGAAAAGCTTAATAAGTAGGCATACAAAATCTACTGTGAACTCTATCTATAGGTCTTTGCTAAAGAGATTATTATATTTATAGGTCTTAATATAGTATAGTGGGATGGGACAGGTTGGTTTGGCTGCTCAGTTAGCAGAGCCACAGGCCCACTGCCAATGGGGTCTAAAAAGCAGAAGACTGCGATGCGGAGAGGGGAGGAGCAACCTCACGTTGTTTCTTATTATTACTATGATCCTTATTCTTTTCGGCCTCAAGGGGCTCATATACCTTAATAATCCTATGTGTGATTTCTGCGATAACTCTTCTGTTTGAAGCCTAATTCTTCTAATTCTTTCTAATTAGATCTGCGAATCGCTACGCGCATCTTTTGAGCCTATTTTTGCTATTTCTTTCCCTTTGTAGGTAGTGTTGTGTTGTTTGCTATCTTTGTAGTCCCTACTGGGCTCCTGGTCTTCCTAATGGTGCCTAGAGGCAGATCTTTTTGCTCTTTGCTATAACCCTTAAAGGTTTCTGAGAGAGTGGGGTGCCCTCCTTATATCCGGACGTCGCGCTATTATTTATAATACTAACATATATATACTCCTTTTTACATCATTATAAGATCTAGCTACTATAAAGAAATAAAGAAATAATAATATAATATATGAATGAAAGCTGGATGGAGGGGAATGGGCGATTTGTAGACCTATTAGCTGATGGAGGGATTGCTATGGCTGTGCGTTCTTTTGAAAAAGCTGATGGGAGTTGCGAAGACCCTGAAATCCTCCCTCCTTTTGGTATTTTAGCTAGAACCAACTGTTTTTCTTTTTCCTCTCTTATATTCCTCTCCCTCTCTTAATTACTCTCATCTACTACTAGTCTTTTTGACTAGTTTATTATAGCTGAAATAGCTAAAAAGCTGTAGATAAACCAAATATGAGAGAAATAGTAGTTTTGCTAAGCTAATAGGTAAAGTGAGATTAATTAGATTAGTAAATAAATACTAATAAACCCTTTTTAATGCAGCTTAGAGGACTAAGAGTAAGTATATTGATTTATAGAATATTTTGATGTAGTGAGCTATAAGATTTTTTAAGATAGAAGCCTTATTAGAGAAGACACTTATTTTAAATATTAAGACTTAGAGTGGGATTACTACTTAGGTAGTAAGGCTAAAGCTACGAGGCCCTTCTATATATTCTTTTCCTTTTTTCATACTTTATATTTTATTATCTAGAAGACCTACTATTATTCTCTTTACCTCTAAGATATTTGTCAGCGTCTTCTCAGTATGCCTGTGGCAGTACTGAGGGGGTAACAAGACGTTTAACAGATAACAGTAAACGGGATCAATATGCAGTGAAATAACGAAAGATAGGTCTTGGTATCAAAGGAGTGAAAGTCTTGTATTATCACGTCCTATGCTTTTGGTCTTATTTATAGACGGCAGACGCCACGTGATAGTGGCAGTATGCCACGTGGCAGTAACTGTGCGTTACGGTACGTGATAGTGACTGCGGACCATTTGTATGGTGACAATATTAGAAAATATAATTAACGTGGTATTTATAAACCTATAAATATATATCTACCTCTTATTCTAGTAACTAGGATACTAAGTCTACTTCTAGTGAACGAAAGCACCTGAAGAATAGGTTCTAGGCCCTTTATTCAGCAAGATATAATCTCGAGCTTGGAAAGAACTAGCCTCTGAGGATAGTAAGGATAGGCTTATGAATCTTAACTTAGGGCTTAGTCTAGCTTATTTAAGCCCTTTTAGTAAGATAGAGAGGGGTTATACTAACTGGGACTTTATTATCTTAGTAGATATTCTTATAAGGCGGCCTTCTATTACTATAATAACTCCCTATTTAACTAAAGCGCCTAAATTCATTAGAACTAATATCTTAGACTTTTTTATAGAGTATAAGAGCTTTTTAAAGCTACACTATAAGGTTAATAAGGATATAATGAATAAAGTCTATATATATAGTTCTACTAACTATAGAGATATAGTATAATTATATATTAATAAAGCTAAGACCTAGGCTTAAGCTAAAGAGAAGCTTATTTATTAATTTGAATTTATAGACCTAAAGATTTGATAGGATCTGAATAAGGACCTTAGAAATCTTATAATAGGACCTTATATTGAAGATGAAAATCCTTTTCTAGTTATGGCCTTGTTTCCTACTATTTGCTAGCTTTATTAGTATGCTATCTAGTGGGAATATCTAGATCTTGCTAATACTGAGCTTATTTAGGTTGCCTATTATTAGTTTTCTGAGAGGGCTATAAAAGCTATAGCTTTAGAGTTAGGCTATAAGCTTACTTAAGCTATATTGAAATAGTGGATAGTAGTTGAAAATGCCCTTATTAGATAGTATACTGCTTGATTGGAACTTTAGTATTTATCATGCCTCGTTAAGCCTGAGCCTATAATGACCTTACTTATTCCTTTAAAGATGATTATAAATAAGGTAAAGATAAAGGCTAAGGAGCCTTTAGTAGCCTAAATAGTAAGCTCTATTATTGACCCTTTAGTAGAAACCTTAGAACCCTTAATATTAATAGGGCTAACTATAAGATGGATATTTTGGCTTTTATTAGAAGAGTTACTAGTTAAGGGGATATTACTTTTCACTTAAATGCTATAGAGGCCACTAAAGCATATAACTAATAAATATAAGATAATTTATAGACCTAATATTAGTAGTAATCCTATTAGTATAGTTAGAATTCAGGCTTTTGAGGAGGCTATTAGGTAGTTATTAGTAAGGCTAAGACTTCGGAGGAAGAGGCAGAGGCGGCTACTCGAGTAGCTACTAGTAGTTAGATAGCTCACCAAGATACAACTTCTTCTAGGCAACTAAATACTATTAGTTTTAAAGTACTATTCATTATATTATTAGTACCTATATTAAAGCTCTTATAGCAAGCTAAAACGGGATTTACTATAATATAGCACCTTATTACTATATCAAAACCTTAACTCCCTAGCTAAAGTTGAGACTAGTATTATCAATAAGAGTTAAAACGCAAAGTTAATAGATAATTGGATAATCCTTAAGCATATCCTAATTAATAAAGAGTCTTACCTAAGTTATGCTATAGTAATAAGCAGGCTAGTATTAAAATAGTAACCTAATCTACTACAAAAAGTTGCTTACATTATTAATTATAATAGAATGTAGTCTCATTAACCTATTAGGCCTGCAAATTAAGGGAAGATACCTATATAATTATATAATTCTATTAACGCTGCTCTCTTTAGCTTTAAGCTAAGGTGCTAGTTTATTAACCTAGTAGAGGATATTATAGTAGTAGAGAGGTTAAAGCCTTTAAGCTATTACAATAAACCCTATAATACTTATATTTAATAAGCCTCGCAATTAGTAGACCTACTAATAGCTTAGAACCCTCCTATCTATATTACTAGTATAGTTAAAGAGCTATTTAATAATAAAGATAATAATATTACTCTTCTAAATACTAGCAAAGAGCTAGTTAAAAACTAAGCTTTTACTAAGATAGAGGAGATACAGGATAAGCCCTTAATTGAAGATAGTAATACTTACAATAGCTACACACTTATTATAGAACTTTATAGCAAGAGCTTAAATAGGAAAGTTGTAGTTCCTAAAGCCTTCCTGCGCAGAGACTAACCTAATTAGGATAAGATAGTCTATAATACTACTAAAGCAATAATTAATAAATATGAAACTAGGTATAACTTAAAAGCCCATAAGGTCTTTCTCCTAGTAGATACATTGCTTATTAACTAATTCAATATGATAGGATCTAGTAATAAAGAATTATAAGAATAAATAAATTATTAGAATAAGAATAGAGCTTCTATAAAGGGGCTCACCTCATTTATAACTACTATTAAGGCTCTAAGTAAGTAGTTATAAACTAAGTATATAGATTTTAATATTTAAATTATTGATTCTATCTTTTGAAATGAATACTATGATAGAAGAGTAAGATACTAAACTACTTCTACTACTAAGACGGATTATAGTTCTTAATTGTATTATAACCTATTAGTAAATCATAATTACCTTATACAAGTCTAGGAATTTCCTATTTAGAGGTACTATAGATAGTAGCTTAGGTATTAACCTTATTAGCAAAAGTTATATTTAATAACTAGGTCTATAGGATAATATAGTTAAGACTAATATAGGCATTAGAGGGGTTACTAATAAAGAATAAAGGAATTAACCCGCAGGCGCAATTATAGATAATATCTATATTAGCCATAGCGTAATTCAAAATATTAGCTTCTCTATTTTCCCTAAGAACTCCTATAACAAGGATCTAGTACTTAGGGCCCCTTTTATTCTAAAGACTAGAATAATTTTGGACTACGCGCAGAACTAGATAGTTGGAGTCCTTTGGTCTGGGAATATTAAGATCAAAGTCCTATTATCTTTCTATACTAGAGATTTAACTACTTGCTTTCCAGAGATTATTACTAAAATAGATTAATTCTGTTTATCCTAGTACTAATATACCCTTATATCCCCTTAGTTATCCCTTTAATTAAAAAACTAGAAGTTATTACTAAAGGACTTATTATAGTAGTAGGCTTAGAGTCTATAGGGGAATCTAAGAAGAATAAAGTTAAAGATAAAGAAGAGCTAGATATAATGCTAGATTCTATAAGAGCTTATAAAGATATTAAAGTAAAATAATAAATAGTTAACCCTAATAATATAGTAAACGATATATAATAATACCTATTCCTGGATGAAAAGTTTATTATAGTTTTTAAAGAATTTATTAATATCTTTAATAAGATTATAGAGATTATAGTCTAATAAGAAGTTACCCCTAAACTAGATATTATCTATAATATAATAATAAGTAATATACGTATAAGAGGATATAGAGACTATAGCCCCTGATTATAAATACTATATTCGCAAACCTATGAAGAAGGCAAACAAGAGAGTAAGATAGAAAGAAAAGCATAAAGGACTTTATTAGTATAAACTTAAAACTATTACCTTAATAGATACTATCCTGCTTAGCAGCAACTCTTCTAACTATTCTAAAGCAGACAAAGTAATAACTTAGCCTACAGAAGATATTAATACTCTATATAAGATAAAGAATAAGAAGGTTTAACTAATAAATAATACTATATTAGATAGCTTAATACTAAGTAGGGACCTAGAGTAGAAGCTAAAGGTATAGTTAAAGGCTGAAAAGACTATAGTTATAGACCTAAATGCCCTATTTTCAGGCCTACACACACTAAAGTTTTTAATAATTAAAGCTAGATCATAACTTAAAAAAGCTTAACTAGAAGTAGTACTTAATACTATCGACTATTTGCTACTAAATAAAAAGAAGCTCCTTGCTATAATCTTTAATATAAGGGGAAAGGCTCGGGCCTAGGAATTTAATTACTAAGGCTCTATCTACCCTTCCATTGCCCCTCTGCAGATAATTCAAACCATGTCTCATAAAGCCTAGTAAGCAAAAGGAATCCCTATTCTAAGGGAATTAGAAAGGGATATTATTACTATCTTAAAAGATAGACTTAATAAGGGAATCCTAGAAGGAAGTTATGCGTCCTACTATAATGCTTTCTTTCTTATATATAAAAAGGACTTTAATATAAGACTAATTAACTTAACGACTAAGTTAAATAGTATTATAATTTGAGATATAGCTTTACTATCTTTAGTAGATAAGTTTTTAAGAGACTTTCTAATATATTAACTATTATCCCTATTAGATGTTTTCTTAGGTTATAACTAAGTCCCCCTTAATATTAAAAGTAGAGATATAACAATATTTGCATTACTGATTAGCTTACTATAGATATATACCCTTCCTTAAGGAGCTATAAATTTAGTAATATAGTTTATAAGGATTATAATTAGGATCCTATATAATCTTTTACCCTACTACTATAGAGTATTTCTAAATAATATTGCAATTAAAGAGCTAACTTCGAGATATAATAATTGAGAGGTTTAGCTTTATTTAGATATTTATAGATTTATTTAGGAACATTTAAAGACTATAGATAATATACTTATTAATTTAGAGCTAGTAGAGTATATCGTAGCTATAGTTAAGATGTCATAAGCATAATTACTAGCTATATTTATAGTACTAATAGATATTATCTAGAGGAAGTAAAAATAATCAAGATCTATAAATAGGTTACTTATACTAACTTAATGAAAGTGAGGGCTTTCTTAAGTATTATAATATTTTATAGATATTAGTTAAGGAATTACTCTATAATTACTAAGCCCCTTACTAATCCTTTGAGGAAAGATATTAGCTTTGACTAGAGCGAAAAGCAAAACAATACTATAGATATACTAAAGACTAAGCTTATATTGGCCCCCATCCTAGTCTCAATTAATTATACTAAAGGAAGCAGTAATATCTATCTTATTATTAATACTAATAATATAGGTTGGGGAGGAGTTCTTAGTTAATTTATTAATTATTAAAATGTAGTCTCTTAATTTGAGAGTAGTACCTAGTTAGGACCTAAACTAACTTATAATGCTAGCAAAAAGGAGCTTTAGGGAGGTTTAAATGGTCTGAAGAGGGTATATAACTATCTATATAAATCATACTTCATTCTTAAGATAGATGCCTAAACGCTAGTAATTATTACGGGCTACGCCCGGTTAGAACCATCTGGGCTTCTGCCCAGATTCACTGCTCTTGGGGCCCACCTAGTGGCTACTCACAAACCCAGCGTAACCGCGCTAAAGCGGAAAACCCTTCCTTTTTCCCTCTTCAGCTTCAAATAAAAAGTTTTACGCCACCTCTTATCGCACAGACTTAGGTCCAGCCCTTCGCATATTTAAAGCTTACCACTATAATAATAAGAGATAGGTTAAGCGATACTCCCCACTAGTTGCTAAGATAGTTAATAACCTAATAGTTAATAGCTAAGGCGAGCTATTATATGCTAACTTAGTAACAGCATTAAACTACCTCTAGTAGTAAACATAGGAGCTATAGAGGGGTAACTAGCAATTAGCTATACCCCCCTGGATAATTACTACTAGTAGACTACTAGTAATACCTAGTATAGTAACTTAGAAGCTACTACTCTTACTCCTAAAGTTCTTAGATAGCAGAGAGAATACGCCTCGTGGGCATAATAAATAATATATATTCTCGTAATTAACTATGTCTTTTACTCTATAGATATAGAGGCGTAGTATATTATTATTTTATATCTACATACCAATCCCTAACTAGTAGTCTCTACTTTCTCTAGAGCAGGTAGTAAGGGAGGAAAATATAACTCTAAGGAATTTATAGCTTATCTTAATTAAATCTGAAAGGATTATAACCTATAGCCTTAAGTAGTAGCCTAATTATAGACCCTCTAGTAGAGAGAGATAGAGTTCCTCTTAGCCTTCTTACTTAGATTCAAGTAGACTTTAGTAGATATAGGTGGTAGCAACTAGCCTAGCTAGGTCTAGATATCCCTCCTAGAAGCTACCCTCACTCCTAGGCTAAAAACCTAGTTAATTACTATTAACCTACCTTCTAACTATAATAAGTAGCTCCTAAAAGTCTAGAATATCACCTAAAAAGTTAAATACTAGAAGGCTCTAAGCTATCTCTAAGCTCCCTACTAGAAGCTAGTAGCTAAAGATACTAATAGAGATATCTATATAACTAGGGCTATATACGTCTTAAGGGTAAAGGAGAAATATTACCCCTAATAGGACTTAGAGTTATTCTCTAATAGCTACCTAGTATATCCCTATTAGCAAAGAGATAAAGATACCCGTCTAAAGATACCCACACCTACTATATCTATAGGGTTAAGAGCTATATTACATAGCGCTACCTTATAAGAGACAACTAGCTACTAAAAATTACTAAAGGTAGGACCCTAAAGGTTAACTCTACTAATAGAGAGGAAGAGTAGAACTACTAAGTAGAGATATATCCCTCTGAGAATAATAAAGAGTTAGTAAAAAACTCAACTCTAGAGCAAAATCAGGCCCTAGAGCCTACTAAGGAGGAGATATTGGAACGACGCAGAGGATGTATGTGAGCAGGCAGCTAAGAATAGCTACTAAAACCAACATAAAACCCCTAAATAGAGTCGCGCGCCCTTGGTCCTACGTCAGCAAGGGCGACTCACTGCCAAATAGTCCTCAGAGTGAGGTAAGCTCATGCAGAGCTAAGGGACTCCTAATTAGAGGCTCCTTAGGTGATGAGATATCCCTGGAATATCGCGGAATCAGATGACAAGCCATGTCGAAGTGATATAACACCCTTAAGAATAGAATAGAATAAAGGATATATATAGATATAATAGTAGTGCGCGTATGTGAAGGAAGATATTTGTGGAAAAGGAAGGTGAAAAGTTAGATGAGAACAAGATAATCCTTCTGAAGGATAGGAAGAAAGATAGCCCCTATTTATAAGGGGATTAGAGTGCTAGCAGAACGAAAACAAGATAGCTGATCTGTTCGCTGCCCGGCTCCAATATTAGGTTAGAAATAATATAAAATAGAGTAGCTAGTAGATAGTAGACCTACTATTATATAAGTTAGAGTTAATAAAAGATACTTAGTTTATACTCTAGTAATACCTATATAATAATTAGCTAGTTCCTAGTCTAATACCTCTACCTTCTATATATTAAGAAAAAGTAGTAACTTATAAGGGGGTATACCCTTAGTACTTTCTCACTAAGTAACGCCCTAGGCGTAATAGCCTTTAGTTTAGAGATACGTAGCTATATCTAGCGCATATTTATATATATAGTAGAAAGCCTCAACCTAGAGATCCTATTAGGATAGCTATGAATAGAGCAGAATAAGGTTATATATAATACTATAGCCTACTAGGTGCACTGTAGCTAGGGCTGCATTAAGCTATACCTAAAAGAGTAGAAAGAATTAACTCTTATAATAGAGATAAGAGCTATAAGATTCCTAGACGCTATACTATTCTCTATGATCTATTACCACCTAGTGAGGAGGTAGAGTAAACAATAGGGAGGCGCTATAGAGGTATAAGTTTAGGTAGTTAGCCTAGTAGATATTAAGAAGGCTCTTAACCTGAAGCTAAAGAAGAATTGATAATATAGGGTACTGGCCTAGATCCTAGAGGAGTTCCCCAGCTTATTCAACCTAAATAAGGCCTACCTACTTGCCCCTAGCTAGCCTAAAGTGAACTACTAGATTAACTTTATCCCTACTATAGATAGGCCGGAACTACTACTCCCCTAGGGACCCCTTTAGCGGGAGAAACTACTACTACTTAAGAATACCCTATAGAACCTCCTAAATAAGGGGTTTATTTAAGCTAATAGCTTACTAGCTAGTACTCTAATACTCTTTTTAAGGAAGCTAGGCGGAGGTATTTACTTTTATATTAACTATAGAGCTCTAAATATAATTACTAAAAAGAACTAATATCCCCTACTATTAATCTCTAAGACATTACGCCGCATTAATATAGCTAAATAGTATATAAAGTTAGATATAGTAGCTATCTTCTATATACTATAGACTATAGAGAAGCACTAGGAGAGAATAGTATTCTATGTCTAATATAGCTTATTTAAGTAGGTAATATACCCCTTTAGCTTTACTAGCGCACCTACTAGCTTTTAGAAACATATTAATAGCATACTATAAGAATTCTTAGATATTTTTATTATAGCCTATATAAATAATATACAAATCTACTTAAATAAAATAAAGAAGGTCTATAGGAAGAAGGTCTAGGAGGTCCTCTAGAAGCTAGTAGTAGCTAGATTTAACCTCAATTCTATAAAGCATAAGTTCTCAATTAAAAACATTAAGTATATAGGGTTTATTATAATAGTAGGGAAGGGCCTCTCTTATAATCTCGAGAAGCTCTAGGTAATTACTAAGTAGCTACCTCCTACCTCACCTAAAGCGGTCTAGAGCTTCCTGGGATTTACTAACTACTATAATATATTTATATCTAGTTATAGGCAGATTATTAAGCTACTAATATAGTTTATTAAGAAAGATATAGTATTCTACTAGAGGAAGGACTAAAATAAGGTACTTAAGGAGCTTAAGTAGCTATTTAGCACCTAACTTATTCTCTACTAGTTTAACCTAGAGAATAAGATAGTAGTAGAGACTGATCACTCTAGATTTACTCTTAGAGGAGTGCTCTCTCAAGCTAACCTAGAGAGCACTAGGCGCCCAATAGTAATAGCAGAGTGAGCTGTTAATAGCAGAGTATACCTATCCTATATATAATAAGGAGCTACTAGTAGTTCTATCTTATCTCTATATATAAAGAGCAGAGCTATATAGTATTCCTACTTTTAAGGTACTAATAGACTACTAGAGGCTAGAATACTTTATAAAAAGGTAACGCCTTATAGAACATTAGAGTAGGTAGGCGGAGGAGTTATCTTAGTATAACTTCCATATTAAGTACTGCTCTAGTAGGGAGGTAGTAGCCCCTAATACCTTCTCTTAATAGGAGTAGGATACGCCCTAGGGATGGAATAATAAGCAGAAGTAGAGAAGGGCCCTATAGCTAACACCTAGCTATATATAACCCTAAGGAAACCCTCAGCTAGCCCCCTAGTAAGGAGGAACTAGGCGCTAGCTAGCTACCTAGATATCCTGGATATCCTAGATATAGTAGTTTTTCCTAGGGACCTAGAGCTATAGGCACTATAGCGGGAGATAGTAAAAGATAACATTACCTATAGAGCAGCTTATAATATAATTACCTAATAGCTATACAGCTTCCCGCTAGATATTAGAGCAAACATTTAGCTTAATAAATATAGTATTAATAACCTCAGGAGGCCAACTTTCTAGGGGAAGCTAAAGGTGCCTAGTAAGGAGAATAATAATAACCCCTTAGGAGCACTCTATACTAAGATTATCTAGCAGAGCTACAACTTAAGTATAAGTACTTACCTAGGTTATAATAGTACCCTTAAGATAGTAAGCTAATAGTTCTACTAGCTAGGTTAGTCCTAAACTATATAAAGGTTTATATAGAGCTATAATATATATAGACGAATATATATCTAGAGGTAAGCAAAAAAAGGGTTCCTTAAGCCCCTGCTAATACCCAACTAGCTATACTCCAACCTCTCTATAGACTTTATTATAGACCTACTACCTATAAAAATACTAATAGCTACTATCTATAAGTAATAGTAAACTAGCTTAATAAGTCTATAGTACTTAAAGAGATAGAGACTATAGAGGCAGAGGCTGACGCTAAATATTTCCTAACCTACTACTTCTACCTCCACAGGCTCCCGTATAGTATTATTAGCAACTAGGGAACTAACTAGATAAGCCGCTTCTAAGCTAAGTTCTGCTACCTTATAGGAATAACCTAGCTACTAAGTATAGTATACCATCTACAGACTAATAGTAGGATAGAGAGATAGAACCAAGAACTCCAGGCTATTTTATAGATATATATAATATAGGCCTAGGACGACTAGAGAAGGTTACTCCCTACTACCTAACTAACGCTAAGGGATAGGGTTATTAGTATAACTAGACTCTCCCTATTCTTCCTAGAGTATAAATACTATGCTAACCCTATATTAGTTATAGAAGAGGAACCTAATATACCTACTATAGAGCAAATAGCAGCTATCCTCCTAGTAAGTAGGCTTAGGAATATAGTAAGTTTTATTTAAGCTAGTATAGTAGTAGCTTAGTAATAGAGTGAGGAAAATATAAATAAGTAAAGGTCCCCGATAGAGAGGTACTAGGTAGGCAATAAGGTCTTGTTATTAATAGTAAACTATAAGAGCCCTAGGCCTAATAAGAAACTCTTATAGGTATACTATGAATATGTAGTTATGAGTATACTAAGCTCCCACATAGTAGAACTAGATATCCCTAGGAATATCTACCTGAGGTCGAACATTAATCTCTTCCAGAGAGCACTAGAGGACCCCCTACCTACCTAGTTAAGAGTAGATTTATAGCCACTACTAATTATTATAGATAATAGCAAATTCAAATAGCGCGTGGAGGAGATCTACGCAGTATAATAGAAGGCGGTAGGGAGAGGGCAGTAGTATGAGGCATTAGTTAAGTAGGAGGGGTATATAGAGCCTACCTAGGAGCTAGTAGAGGCTATTACTAAACCTGAGGCGGCAAGTAGGTTTAAAGGAAGGTATAAGCTAATTATAGCTAATAATAGTAACCTAGCTTATACCTAGAGGGCCCCCAGCTAGGGGAGGGGATAATATTATAGGCTACGCCTAGTTAGAACTATCTGGGCTTCTACCCAGATTCACCGCTGTTGGGGCCCACCCAGTGGCTACCCACAAACCCAGCATAACTGCACTAAAGCACAAAACCCTTCCTTTTTCCCTCTTCAGCTTCAAATAAATAGTATTACCCTACCTCATATCGCATAGACTTAGGTTCAGCCCTTCGCAGTAATATACCTCAATAGAGCTGCTACTAACCTTCTAGAAGCTTTAGTGATTTAATAGATTATATGGATTTAAATATTTCAACTTTTAGGTTTCATATATTTATAGCACTTAAAATATAGCTATAGATAGGCTATCTTAAAAGCCCTAAGAACCTTCTAATGCTAATAATAAGAAGGGTAAAGAAGAAATTAGCTCTTAGATCAATTTATAGATCTTCTTTATAGAGATTAAAGCTATCTCCTTCTTTAAGCAAGCTTAACGCTATAGGGATATAGAATATATATAAGAGGTTATAGTAGGAGATATTGAATAGGTTATTAATAATATAATATTAATCCTAAACGCTTTATTAAATAATTAATAGACCTACTATTTAAATTTTTACTAAATTACATACGATTTAATAATATAAAGAAAACTACTAGGAGTTTAGCCTAACTAATACTATACCTTTAAGTCAAATAGATTAGAATTTTATATTTAGGACCACTTATTATTTACTAGGCTAATAAATTGAAAGCTAATCCCTAGAAGAGTAAATAATAATATTGAGATACATAGGATACTTATTATAAGAGCCTATAATAAGAGTAGCTATTAAGAAGCATTATCTATATTAAAGAGACTTTTAGATCGGTATATATAGCTTGAGATATAAAACGAGGTTAAGTAAGCTATTCAAAGCTGCCTAGACTATTAGAAGAGAAGAGTATACTAAAGAGATAATAAGAGGACCTATATATTACCTAAAGGATTACTATTTATAAGAGTTTCGCTTAATATTTAGAAGGTAGGCAAATAGAACCTAATGAAGTCTTAAGAACTCCTAAGCAGATAGGCTGAAGCCTAATAGCTTAGAAGAGATATATTAGCTGCTATCATAAAGTTTCTATAAAAAGAAGTTATTAATCGCCACAGCTTATATAAAGAGTTAATTATAAATAGAGGACCTAAAAATAGAGGTAATATTATTAAGTTCAATACGAAATATAGTATAAGAAAAAAAGTAACTTTAGCCTATAACCCTAGGGCAAATAGATCAATTAAGTCTAGATAAGAGCTTATTATATATATATTATCAATATAGACTAAAGGAAGAAGGGATATTAACCCTCGCCCATACTCACCTGGAGCCCTATATACAGACTAATTAAGTATTTACATACTAACTAGCTTTAGCCCTTTCTATCTTTTATATAGTTTTGATCCTATCACTGCTATTAAGATACTAACTTGAACTTAGCAGGTTCTTAATTAGGATTCAGTAATACCTCAAGAAGAAAAGGTTTAAATATATCCACAAGCCTTCTTATAACTTAATAAAGATCAAAAACAGGTAGAGGAGATAATTGAAAGCTAGCACGAAAAGGCTGCTAAATATTATGTTGGTTTCACACGGGGTGGGTGACAGTACGCGCGCGTAGCCCTAATACGTATTGTTCGTATTGAAGCTATTCTGTAGTGCGAGTGTGTGTAAGAGTCTAAGATATAAATGGCTACGTGGGCAGTGGTGTTGTGCTATATTGGGCCTGCGAATGCGGTCACGTGACGTACGCTCGTACGTACGATATCGTATCTCGCAAAGTGCCATCCTGCCACTCCATGGGTTACGGGGTTATTGCGACAGGTAGCAATAGAGGTATAGATGGAGGCCTATAATAGCTATCAAGGGTAGCAACAAAGGCATAGAGGAAGGCCTTACAAAGGATTTAGTTTACATCGTTTTGGGATCTGCAAATAACTTCGTTTGTATTATTTTATATAGGTTACGGCGCGCCTAGCCTCAAAAGAAAAGACTACCAGTATCGCAATAACCCCATAACCCATAGAGTAGCAAAATAGGCACTCTACGAGATACAATATCGTACGTACGTGCATACATCACGTGACCATATTCGCAGGCTCAATATAGCACAACACCACTACCCACATAGCTATTTATATCTTAGATTCTAATACACACACTCGCACTACAGAATAGCTTCAATACGGACAATACGTATTAGGGCTACGCGCGCGTACTGTCACCCACCCCGTGTGAACCCAACATAAAGATTAATATGATTTCTTTCGTCTTTTGATATTGTTTTATTCTGTTTTAACTTTGAATTCGCAGACCTACTTATACTCCTAAACTCAATATTTCCCTATGTCTCTAGATTTTTAAAAGTTTGAGATTCTGGGGATAATATCTCTAAAACTTTGGGGACGAGGGCAAGAGACGTTCGCTATTATCATCGTCGTTAGTTAGGTATTCAAGCTCAATAGAGAAAGTTCACTTATTAAGTCTACAACTTGGGATATAAGTTACTAGCAGATATATATAGTTATACTATACTAACCTACCTATAATAATTAAGGTGCAATAGCAGAAAGTTATATAAAAGTAATAAAAAAAAGAAGACTTATAGAGGAAATCATAGTGCTTTTATATAATTTAGAGTTTTGTTTGCAGACTTGTCCTTATGTTATATTATGTGTTTACTACGGTGTTGCTTAGAAAAACACCCCCCCCTTACATACCCCCCCCCCCCTTCTCTTTCTAACTTCCCTTCCTTATATTATAATATGAAGCCCTAAGTACTAGGCAATTTCCTAAAGATTAAAATTTAAGGGCGGTTAAAGTGTAAGAGAATGGTGAGAGTAGGTAAAACTAGCCCCAGGATAATGCTCTTAAGCTTACTTAGAGTAAAGACTATTTTAAATGGCTGAAAAGTTAAACTTAGCTATAGCGGGAATAATAGTATTAGCTAGGATTTGAGACTATAGAATTGCTGCTATGCTATTAAATTCACTACTCTTTCTCCTCTTCTTATTATAAATAACCTTATACCTGTACCTCATGTAAATACTTGGATTATTAAATAAATAACTCTCTTATATCTTATAGAAGAAATAGTTAGTATAAAGAGTACTAGGTATAGAAATATACTCAAAGTATAGTTTATAGATATAAATACTAGTTATGAGATTCCTAGTCGTATAAGCTTGCTCTTTATAATAAATATAAGATGTACTATTATAACCTCCCTAAGACTAAATAAATAAGCTATAGGTAGGTGCTGCCTATTAAAAGATCCTTGTCTACTAGGAACCAAAGATGAAGGTAGTAGATATGTAGATACGAACTCGATAATAAAAGCTTCTAGTACTCTTGGTAGCCTTAAATATTTACTTAAAATCCTGCTTGCTGAGATTAGCCTTCTAAAAAGCTAATCTCATAATATTAGTAGATGTATTAGAGAAGACTTATGAATAAAAGCTACCTGAGAGTGCTTATTACTAAGAAGGTCAAGCTAAAGCTAAGTGAGGTTTATGATTGCCTAAAAAGCTAAACTATTAGTTACTAAGCAAGAGATTAGGAACGAGAGGAATTACCTAGAGCTAATTATTAGTATACTAAATAAAAAGGGGTATATTATTTCGTTTCATTAGAGATATAGGGATATTAGAGCTAAGAACCTAGAGCGTGGTTTTTACTAGGAGATAATAAGGGTGAAGCTAATTAGTATTTCTGATACTAGAGATAAGGATGTTATAGTTAGATATAATAGATAGGGTGATTTATAAACCTAAGTAGGGTGTTATAAAGATGTTTAGCTGAAGTTAAAAAAGAAAAGAGGTAACAAATATAGGAGGAGATAAGATATTTAAGAAGAAGAAGGGGTTGTTTATTTGGTTTTATAACTATTTGTTGCTATAGTAGTAGCTACTAAGTAATACTATTTTCTTTATTCTTACTACCTATAGACTATACTAATTCACTATTAAGGTTCTTTATTCTATATTCACTTTACTTTTATTAGATAGAGATAAGAGAGGAAGAGTTGATTATTCTTTCTATTTAAATCTTATTAACCTACTTATATTAGATATTTAGCCTATTTGCAAATATAAAACCACACCTTTAACCCCTCTAGCCCTCTCTATCCTTTTCTTTTCTATTATATTTACTATACTATATCGTAATATAAATTATGGCCCCCCCCACTAAAAATACTTAACTTTTAACTATAGTTTTTTAACCCCTTATTTTAATTAATTTAATTATACTTTAGTATATTAGGTCTGTGAATTAGTTATTCCTTACCCCTCCTATAGTTTACATATAGCATTTCACAATAGGGAAGGTTATTCTTTTATATCGATAAGAAACTAGATACTAGCATTTAGTAGCTTTATACCTCAAACCTTCCTTTGCTTAATATTAGATAGTTAACCTATCCTATACTTACTATACCTAATAGAAGCTGATTTTAGACTTAAGTAAATATAATTAGAGATATCCTAGGTATTGGACTAGGCGGAGCTATGAAATATTCGCTACTAATAATTTATTATAGTATACCTTTACCTCCTAAAGATTTAATTATTAGCTAGATATATCCTTTTAACCTTATAATAAGACGCACGCTTATTAAGCATTAGTCTAGTAGTTTAAAAGCACTATATAAGTAGGTGCTTCCTTCCTAAATATAGTATATCGCAGCGAGAATATTTAATACTATTAGTGCTTTAAAGAATAAGGCCCTAATCCGGTCTAATAATATTACTATAGTTATTTGCTATACTATTAGATAAGTTGAATATAGTTAGCTATTTCGCTGGTATATAATTAGAGGTATAGAGGAGGATTTTAATAATAGAGACTTTTGAAATAGCGTGGAGGTAGAACTAAAGTTAGAAATAGTAAATATCCTTTTTATCTACCTAGCTATTACTACTAGGAGGGTAGTAATTCTTTTAGGTCTACTAATTGACTTATGAGATAAAAGGAGCTAGTTTTACAATAATTAGTAGTTAAGAAGAAGAGCGGAGGATAGGTTATAGTCAATAGCCTTTATTATAATAAGCCTTTTATAAGGCTAAGGAGCTAATATTTTAGAAGTCTTTATGTATTAACTACGCCTTATACTAACCGTGCATACAGACCCTACACTATAGATATTGGGCTTATATCTTATTAGCCAGGTTAGGACGTTCTTATAGACTGGGATTTTAGTACTAATAAAAGGATTACTAATAGTAAGAAAAATTAATTAAGTTAACTGATTATTAGCGACTTTTATTAATGAAATACTAACCCCTAGATACTAGATGTCAATCAAAATAGATCGGCTTAACTAGGATATATCTTATAAACTCAAGGATAGTATTCTAAAAGAAAAGGGCTTAGAAATATAATTAAAGTAGGAAAAGAAGTATATTTACTATTTTAAAGATTTGAAACCTCATACGCCTAATAATATAGATATTAACTCTCCTAACCTTAGTAAAGGAGATTTATAGACCTAATAGCTAGATAGCGCTTTAGAAACTAAAGAGATAAAGCTTTTAATAGAGTTTAATACTATTTAGAACGCTGGGATAAGAGATATAGTTAAGTCAATCTTAATAATAAATAAGTAATAGTAACTAATTAACTTAATATAATATATTAGTATACCTAGGTTTATAAAACTATTAATATTACCTTTTTTCATGCTCTTCCCTTATAATTAAGTTTATTATAACTACTATAATAAGATAGCTAACTTTAAGTATGTTAGACCTGGACCTAACCCTATACTAAATAAAGATAACTTTATTCCTGTAGTGCTCTAGTATATTAGAGGTAATAAAGAGTCTATAAAGTATTTAGTAGTATAATATAGTAAAAGGTTATAGATTATTATAACCAATTATGCTAACCTTCCATCTGATATTTATTATATGCAAGGGACCTTGATCTTAGAATGAAACATAGATAGTTATAATCTTATAGGGTTGCGATAAATGGTAATTAGAGGCTTCCCTTATAAGTATTATACCTCTCCTCACGGCATACCTTAGGTGCTAAGTAAAACCCCTAATAAGACTTTAGTAGAAGTTATGGACCTAGGCCTTAAAAACGAAATCTATAATATAACTATAGTTATTTTGTTCCTGAATTGTAGTAATATGTATTGAGTATTAACTATAGTAGATTAAATACTAGGCTGTAGCTACTACTAGGATTTAGTATAGGACTTATAAAGTAAGTAGTGGTTTATAGATACTATAAATAACCTTAAAGAGTAGTATAAGGCATTAGGATCCCCTAATTAGTTGCTATAAATCCTATTAATAAGTTAGTATATTATTAACTCTATATAATAATGAGATAGCTTAATATGTGGGCTTTAATATGTTAAGTAAGCTCGGGTATTTATTTGAGAGGGCTTCCTATTGCTTTCGTATAATTCAATAGTCTAGAGGGAACCTATTACTTTCCTACAGTCTAATATCCTGTTAGTTACTTAATATATTTCTGCTATTACTTTGGAATCTTATGATATGCTTATTAAAAGCGGGTTAGTACTAAGAGATATTAATATCT
The DNA here is from genome assembly GCA_037178605.1 of Colletotrichum euphorbiae. NCBI lineage: Eukaryota > Fungi > Ascomycota > Sordariomycetes > Glomerellales > Glomerellaceae > Colletotrichum > Colletotrichum euphorbiae. Next base: position 28,588 of record JAXCEF010000326.1, read on the forward strand.
CCTAGGAAAACTTTGAAAAACTTCTTCCCCTAACTTTACGTTATATTTACTCCTATAGATAGTTAGCCTTCTATTAGTAGTAATAGTAATATCGTCTTCTCTCTAACCTAGGACCCTCCTTTGAGTTATTATAGTCCGCTCTTATTTATGCCTATATTAGGGCTTCTATCTATACTACTGTAGTTACCAAATTTGCTATTATCTGAAATATCTAATAGAGAGCTTGATTATCCTGGATGCTAAATTAAAGATTAATATTTATAGAGCTCTAGGGCTCTATCTGAAGACCTATAAGGCCTTCTAGGACCTTATTAGTAGACCTACTAAGCTATTTTAATTAACCTAAAGCTTTGGATAAGTATAATTACGATTATGAGGACTATATATAACAATAAGTAGATTAGTAGGATCAGAACGGCTGGAGGGGGTATATTACTATACCTTTCTATACCCGCCTCAATAGAGAGGATAGTTTTAGTTATATTAGAGCTTAGAATAGAATAAGGCATATAAGGAGGAGCTAGATAAGGAGAGATAGCTATTAAGGTATAAACTGAAGTAGAAGGCAAAAGCCAGTAATAGCCCCATCTTATAGTAAGACCGCCCACTATAACGGAAGTAGTGAAATAAGTCTGCTAATGGGGCTCTGTATAATAGTATCTCTTTTGTTTCCTTTGTTTTTAATTGGTTATTCAGACTCCCTATAGGGGTCCTTTAGTGAGTCTTGAGGGGATAATTAGGATAGGACAGGTTGGTTTTGCTTCTCAGTCAGCAGAGCTACAGGCCTACTGCTAATGGGGTCTAAAAAGTAGGAGACTGCGATGTGGAGAGGAGAGGAGCAACCTCACGTTTTTTTCTTATTATTGCTATGATCCCTAGTCCTTTCGGCCTCAAGGGGCTCATATACCTTAATAATTATATATATGATTTCTGCGATATCTCTTCTGTTTGAAGCCTAATTCTTCTAATTCTTTCTGATTAGATCTGCGAATCGCTATGCGCATTCTTTGAGCCTACTTTTGTTATTCCTAACTCTTTGTGAGTAGTGTTATGTTGTTTGCTATCTTTGTAGTTCCCACCGGGCTCCTGCTATTCCCAATAGGATCTTAGTAGTTACTTACTTTATTATAGTATTTTTATTAAATCTAATATCTTAGCCCTTGTTCTCCTTATCTACTAGGGTCTTACTTTTGCTAGTATTAGTAGTTTTATAATAGGTTCAATTAGCTATTAGCTTCGCGGTATTAATAATATGTATATTGCTAAAGACCACTTAGGGTACTTATTCATAGCTATTTAAGTAGTAATAGGAGTAATACTAATATTAAGGGTTCTGGAGTTATTATTATATATACATAAGATATAACTAGTAAATTAGAGGATTAATTAGGTGATTGCATGCCGGTTTTTCTAGTGAGTTTATTTCTAGCTCTCCTTATCCTTAGTAATGAGTACTAATAAGAAGTAGTAATAATAACAATAGGTAGTCCTTATCTAAAGTAGAGGCTTATAATATATATATTTCAATATTGTTTTGTTAATATATATTCTCTCTACTAGTTAGGTATTGCGTTATATACTGAGCAATACGCTATTTGAGGCTTGAGTTGCTTATTTTACTCTAACTTATATCTCAGGGTTAAATCGATATACTCTTCTTTTTGTGATGTGAGGGTCTCAGAAGAGTTGAGTTTTATGTGGAGGTAACTATTGAGGTATTAGTACACGTCTTTTATAGTTATCCTGCTACTTGAGGGTTTTATAGTAGTAATATTAGTAATAATAGTAATAGTAATAATAGTTGCGTAATAGACGCAAGGACTAAAGGCGTTCTTTAAAGAGGTTAGTATATATATCTATCCGCTTATAGTATATTAATTAATCTAGGTAGCACGAAAGAGCCACTAGGTATAATTTTCAAATAGATTAAATATATAAATCAATTATAGACTAGTAGAGGTATTGTCTTCTTAAATGGTGACCTTAGTGATCTGTAGTTGCTTATTATAGCTATAAGTAATATAATAGTAAGTTTAACTACTAGTTAGTATTAGTTTCACATGGGGTGGGTAATAGTATGCGCGCATAGCCCTAATATATATTGTTTGTAATGAAGCTATTCTGAAGTGTGAGTCTGTGTGTGATAGTGTAAGATATAAACTAGCTATGTAGGCAGTAATGTTATGCTATATTAGGCCTGCAAATATGGTTATGTGATATATACACGTATGTATGATGTGGTATCTCGCAGAGCGCCCATCCTGCCGCTTCGTGGGTTATGGGGTTATTGCGACACCAATAATACTATTAGGCTATTTATACTAAAGTTCTCTTAATAAGATGATGTAGAGCTCAAAAAGGCTAATTTCACTACTAAATATAAGTAGCAAATTAGCATCAAATCCCATCAAGATTTAATAGTAATATTATTACTTTAGATAAAGATAATAGTCTTACTTTCTGGTGAAAGGAGCAAGGGTCTAAAATCGAACTTATTCACCTAAAGGCACCCCCAGACAAATAAAAATAATAATATGTTTAGTAAAGAGCAAGAGGGGTATATATCGCCTCTACTTACTAACCTGAGGCCTATTTTAACCTATCTACTGCAGCCTAGTATTAAGATCCCACTATAGAGGACAGAAAAGCCCTTAATTATCGCCTCAAATAGCAAAAGAAGAACCTTAACTAAGGCCTAACCTTTATACCTATTAACCTCACTATAGCAAACCTATTGATATTTATTGATAGGTCCTTTGTAAATAATACTAACTTATCTTTATAGATTGGATCTATTGTAGTTATTAATAATGAGGCTTTGGCTAATGATGATAATACCTTTATAGTAAGTAGCAATATTATCTACTTCAGGTCAATAAAGTGCAAAAGGGTTACATAAGGTATTTTAGCCTCTGAGGTCTATAATATAGTCTCTAGCGCAGATTTAGCCTATACTATTACTACTACACTGCAAAAGATCACTACATACTTAAAGAAGCCTACTATTCCTACTATTATTTATACGAACTCTTATGTATTATATAAATGCCTTGTGAAGCTTAGAACTACAAAGGAGAAGCGTCTTATAATTAATATAATAGCACTTTGATAGTTATATGACCGACGAGAGATATATGAGGTAAGGTCGATTAATAGAGATCATAACCTAGCTGATGCCTTTACTAAAGGGACCCTAAACCTATCTCTCAAACGATTAATCAACAATAATATAGCGACGATTCAAATAGAAGGATGGGTAACAAGGAAAGAGAAGGGACACAAGGGCCACAATATCCCCTACGCTAATAAGGGTAGCAATAGAGGTATAGAAGAAAGCCTATAATAGGCTGTTAAAAGTAATAATAGAGGTATAGAGGAAGGCCTTGAGAAGGATTTCATTTATATTGTTTTGGGATCTGCGAAGAACTATTTAAATTCTTTTGTATTGTAGTGGGCTACGGCGCGCCTAGCTATAAAAGAAAAGACTGCTAGTGTTGTCATAACTCTATAACTCACGGAGTGCCAGGATGAGGGCTCTGCTGAATATAATATCGTATATATATACGTACGTGCGACCTTTATGTGACTATAAGTTACGTGACCGTATTTGCAGGCCTAATATAGCCTCTTACTACTGCCCACGTTGCTAGTTTGTATCTTAGACTCTTACACATACTTGCAACTTCTAAATAGCTTCAATACAAACAAAACGAATTAGGTCTACGCGCGCGTACTGTCACCCACCCGTGTGAAACTAATACTATTAGAAGTATTATTAAAACTACTTAAGTTTCTTTTACATGGGGCTTTATTAATTATGTATGGCGTGCGGGCTAATACTATATAATAGTTAATGCTTTCTAGGCCTCTAATATGAGGTAGATTAGTAGATAAGCTCTGTTTAATATTACTAGGGCTTTTACAATAACCTCGCTGCCTGCGCGCTTACTTCCTCTTATAGGCTCCTTTATATTTACTAGTAGTAGTTCTATATTAATCTCTTATACTGCTATTTACTGTTTATAGCGTGTAAAGCCTAGGGTAGTAATTATAGTATACTGTTATAGTTAGCTATCTAACAGTAGGGTTCTGCTAATAGAAGCTGAGGGATGATGCTAAGTTGATAGTATGGTCTTGCTGGGCTGTGTTGCTGAATGAATCTTGGGGTTCAAGGAGTATGGTGATTAGTTGTAGTTCTCATAAGGGGTTGGAGTGTAAGATGAAGCTGAGAGTACCTATTAGAGTAATTATGGAGTTAATTGCTGAAGAGCTATAGAAGTCTGTTCTTAGGGAGGCCTAAGTCTATACTATATATAAGTTCTAAATAGTCCTTTTATCCTTACTACTAATTACTAATTAGGTATTATTGATTGCTTAGTGATTGTGGGTAAGCGCTTAGTTTCTCTTCCTGAGCGCTTAGTGCCCTATACTATATGCTTAGTTTTATCTCATAATTATGTCGCTTATACTATAGTTTTTCTATTTCATAGGAGTCCCTGGTGTTCTCGTGATTCTGTAATATAAATGTCTTGCCCTAACTGTCTGCTGTCTAGCTGGATAGTTAGTTGTTATCTTTGTATAATAGGTTGTAATATTAGGTCTCCTCTCTAAAGGTCTTATCCTTAAGACCTAATATAAGTAGGTTATTGGTCCTAGGTTGGAGATCTATTAATTATGCGTCCTGATTTTACTTATGATGCTAATACTATATGAGGTTGCGTTACTGAAAATCCTATAGTCTCCACGCTTCATTATTATTATTGTTCTCTTGATATTATAGAGAATAGTTTTAAAGTTTTGCCTTGCTATTATTATTGTTATAAGGGCCTGTATTATAAGATCTACTTAGGTCCTTGGTTTGTGGAGAGTGTATTGCTATTAATAGCACTTATTGCTCTTATAATGCTTCTGATGATATAATCTGCTAACATTTGTGGTGTCGTTTTCTGTATAATCTATTGCTGATTTATTTTATAGTGGAATATTTGATAGTTAAATCCCGGCGCTTAGATAATGAGGAGGAGGAAGCTGAGGAATTTATTTGAAAGAGAATAGAAGTGCTATAAAAGGCGTAGGCTAAAGTAAATAAGATATTTATAAAGCTAGATTGCGTTTATAAGGCTAAGAGAATAGTATTTAAGAAGGGTCATAAAGACACTTCTGTAGTAGCTGGGGAGGATAAAGTATTAGAGGGTCTTTCTACTCAGCTTTCTTTAGTTTATAAGGTGTAATCAGTAGGCAGTTTTAGTATAGTAGATTTAGATATAGTCTTAGGGGATTAGAACCCTAGTACCCCAAACTTTTTATTAGGCGAGGTATTCTAGTTTACTAGTATCCCTAGTTATATAGATAGGTTAGCGTCTTATAGTTAGTTTTATTATGTTAGTCTAACTATTAGTTAGGGTTAAATAAGTTGTTTCTTGTTTTTATATGTTCTCTTAGGTGTGGGTGTTATTTATAGTTTGTTTGTTGTTTGCTGTTTTTAATATATGTGGAGTTGTTCTTGTGCGTGCTTGAGGTTTGTAGTTGGTTCCTATGTGTTATTCTTATGTCTGTACTCTTTCTATTTAATGAGGTATTGGGTTTTACTTTTGTCTTTAATATAGTTAATAATCTATTTGATTTCGTATTCTGGTTTATTTAATTCAATAATAATAAGCTTGTTTGTTTGTGATCCTTATAGTGCTGGTTTGAGAAGTGAAATGTAAAAGATTAGGTGGTATTTTATAGTGTCTAGTAGTGAGAGTTTATAGCTAATATCTAATAGCTTTTTTTTAATTTGAAATAGTCTAAGTTTTTTATAGTCTAATTTACTACTAAAGTATTTGGTTTTAATGTTTTGTTAAGTGAGGTAGATACTATCTCCCTCCTTTAGAGTTAGTCCCTTAACTCTTTTCTTGTTAGTGTATTTGCGTATGCGTTTGTGTATAACCTTGAGGTCTTTTGGGAGTTCCTGCTGAATTTCTTGAATCTTCTTGATATTTGCTATAGCTTTAAGTGCTGCTAGGCCTTATTATAGTTCTCTTTATATAGTGGGGTTAAATCTATAGTTAAGATAGAATAGTAATTCCTTAGTACTTTCTCCTATTATTCTATTATAGGCGAATTAGGCTATTGGTAGTAGTAATATCTAAATATCTTATTTATAATTAATATAATAGCGTAGGTAGATCTTGAGGATTTAGTTGATTTGTTCAGTCTATTTATTAGTTTGTGGGTAAAAAGCGGTTGAGAGTTTATAATTAGATCTGAGCTGCGAGATTAGAGATCTCTAAAGCTTAGAAGTGAATAGTTTGTTTCTATCTAATATGATTTCTATTGGTATGTTGTGTTGGCTGATAATAGTTTTTAGGAATATATAACTAACGTCTTCTATGGTGCTTAATTCTATATATGGGATGAAGTAGGTATACATCATAAGTTGGTTTATAGTAACTAGAATGCTGTTATACTTAGTATTAGTTATTAGTTCTTTTGATTTTAGTAATTTAATAATAAAGTCTAGGCAAATAGATTGCTATATTACTTTTAGTATTAGTAGTAGTTAAATTCTCCTATAGGGTTAATATTAATTAGGCTTCCTCTTAGCGCAAATTTCGCAGTTTTTAATAGCGTTTACTACTTCCTATTATATAGTGGTTTTGTTGTAGTGTTGTTGGATGCGTTTCAATGTCTTAGTAACGCCTCAGTATCTATATGCTAGTGCTGAGTGTATTTCCCTAATAGTTCTAGGGGTTATTTATTTAGTTAAGCTAGTACTAACCTTTCTAGCTATTATTAAGAGTTTTATTGCTAGTATAAGGTTTCCTTCCTTATCTTGTTTTAAGATAACTTAAGTTTCTTCTAGTATTAGGATATTGTGGTCTAGTTAGCGGCTAAGGGCGTTAGCTCTGCGTTTTTTATTTTCTTTTTTATAGTTAATCTTGATGTTAAATTTGGATAAGAACTCTAACTATCTGATTTGTTGTTTATTAAGTGCTTTTGAGGTTGTGAAGTGACAAAGGTTCTTATGATCAATATATACCTTAATTGGGTGTTCTATTTCTAATAGTTGTGGTCTCTATTTTTTGAATGCTTTAATAATTACTATTAGTTCCTTATTATGAGTTTAGTAGTTAAGTTTAGGTCTATTGAACTCTTTTAATATAAAGGTAACTAGTTATAGCTAATTCTTATTATTTCGTTATTTGAGTTATGCGCTTATAGTGAAATTTGAGGTATTGGTTTCTAAATTGAATGGTTTATTAGAGTTGGGGATAGATAGAATAATATCTTCTTCTATGTGTTGCTTAACCTTCTTGAAGTCATTTTGGTGTTCTCTAGTCTATTAGAATATATTGTCCTTCTGGGTTAAGTCCTAGACTTATTAGCTTATCTTAGTGTAGTTTCTAATAAATCTTTAGTAGAAGTTAATGAATCTAAGGAATGATTATATATTCTTGATATAAGTAGGTGTAGGCTAGTTATGGACTGCCTTTATTTTATTTTTAGATATCTAAATAATTCCTGGGGTAATAGTGAATCTAAGGAATTTGACTTCTTGTTAATAGAATTTGCTTTTAGCTGGCTTAACTAAGAGTTTCGCTTCCTATAGCTTTTGAAGTACTTTATATATATGCTTCTTGTATTCTTCTAATGTTTTGGAAAAGATGAGAATATTATTAAAGTATATTATAATGAACTTATTGAGGTATTATTAGAGTGTTTTATTAATTATAGTCGGGAATATTGTGGGGGCGTTTATTAGTCTATAGGGCATTATCAGCGTCTTAAAGTATCTATATTGTGTTCTAAAAGCTGTTTTCTATTCTTCGCCTTCCTTAATGCAGATAAGGTTATAAGCTCTCTTAAAGTTAAGGGCTATAAACTAGTTCGCACTATATAGGAGGTTGCGTAGCCTAGAGATAAGTAGTAATAGGTAATAGTTCTTAATAGTAATATTATTGAGTTTCTAATAGTTAGTATATAGTTATTTCTTCCCGTTCTTCTTGGGTATAAAGAGTACTAGATACTCTGCTGGGGATATTGAGGGTTAAATGAATTCTTTCTTAAGGTTCTCTTCTAGGTTAGCGTTAAGTGCTTCTATTTCTTCTTAATTAAGTCTATGGATGTTTTTGAAATATTAGTTCTTTTCTAGGCTTTAGCTTGATTTCGTGATTATAGCTATTATGCTCTAGTCATTCGGTATTAAGTTCTTTAGCAAATAGTTTATTATACTACTAGTATTCTACTGGGATAGATAGTAATTAATCTTCCTTATTAATATCTATTGCTAATAACGTTCTAGCGTTTATATCCTTAATTTATAGGTAGGTGAGGAATCTTTATGCTTTAGTTATTTTATGAGGTTCATTTGAGGCGCCCTTTTTTAGCAGCTGCTTGGTAACTAAATCCTAGTTCTAATAGAGTTGGCTTATTCTCTAATTTATCTGTAGGTTACTATTATATAACTATAGCCTCCTAAGGATAATATTATATTTATCTCCTATCTCTGTAATATTGAAGTTTAGTTGCTTATTCCAGCCATAGATCTACAAAGGGAGTTGCGCGGTCTCTATATTAATGCGTCCTCTGCTATACTGGACTTGTTCTCCTTTAAAGGTGTTGAGGTTGTAGCAGTTTTTAGCTGCTTTCTTCTTTTAGGTTATCTGTTATTAGTTATATATTTGGGGTGAGATATAGTTTCCTTAGGCTCTGCTATTAATTGTTGTAGTGGTTTATTTTCTATTAGGTTGTATTTAGACTTATATATGCTTATATTGTTGGGTCTTTAGTGCTGTCGCGCCATATAGGAACCTTATTGTTTTTGCTTATTGTTATTCCTTATTAGTAGGTGAGTTTAGTTTTTTAACTATTAGCTCTAGAGTTATTTTTGCTATGCCTTGGCTTTTTCTGCTGAGTGGATTTAGTATTTAATATTTATATATTATTTCTATTTTATATAAGGGTTATTGAGATATCCTATGAGGTAGTAGTGATGTGGTTTAAATAGTGCTATCTTGTTGTTAATTATTTGGACTAAGTTCTATATAGGGAGTTAGTTCTCTAGGTAGTATTGCGTAATAGGTTTGTTGTTATATCTTTGGGAGTAGACGTTATACTTATACTTACTAGCTCTATGTTTTATTATAGTGGTTTGTGAAGTACTGGGCCTAGAATACTTGATAGTGTTGGCTGTGTATAGGGTTGAGATAGGTATGATCTCCTTTAATCTATGTTATGAATAGGAGGTTTCTTCTTCTGCGTCTGGATATACTGTAATCTCCTAGTTGTCCTGATGAGGGTTGATCTTTTTTTATAGAGGTTCCTTAAGTAGTTAATTAGCTATGATTTAGTTTCTTTCGATGAGGTGTTGTTAATTTAAAATAAGGTTTATTTAATTTATTTTTCTATTTCTGAGTCTAGTTATTATTTATTAGTTATTATAGCGGAAGGTTTATTCTATTTAGCTCTTCTAGCGTGATAGAGCTCATCTTATTATTCTCGAGAAGGCTATGTCTCATAGTTCTATATGGGTCCTTTTGCTGCTTGGCCTCTAGTCTTATTATTGATCTGCTGGATTCGCTTAAAGTTATTTCTAGTATCTTATTGTCTCTTAATATAGGCTTATAGTGACCTAATCTGTTATTACTATATACCTTCTTTAGGCTATACTTTTGCTTATAACTTATATGCTTGAAGTTCTTATTGTAGTTAGGTAATATAGACTTTATTATTAATTTTGATATTTATGCCTGAGGGTATATATGGTATTTCGTTAAGCTGCTTATTAGCTTTCCTTTTAGGCTTTGAGTAGGTTTGGTATCCTACTGCTAGAGTGCGTGTAGCTGCTGGGGGGATACTAGTGTTATTATATCCCGATCTATGAGGGTTTTTAGGGTCCTATCCTGCGTATTCTTTATAGTCTAAGTAACTTCTATACTTATTATTATAGTAGGTAGTTTAATAAAGGTATGTATGAGGTGTGGTTTTAATAGTGAGACTTACTTATTATTTTTTAGGTACTAGTTAAAAGCGTTTCTTCTTAGGGGATTAGTACTTATAGGCTAGATATCCCGTTTTATTATAGTTATAGTATTACTTATCTTTCTTCTAGTTATTATTTTCCTTATTGTCTTTATAAGCTGCGCTAAGGTTTATAGGTTTATTATAGTGTCTATAGGTAGTAGAATACTAAGGCGCCCTGGGGTTATGCCTATAGTTAGAAGTTCGTTCCGCGCGGTTGTTATTACTAGGTTAGTACTAGTTACTCTTTCTTCTATTATTATTTTATCCTACTTTATTATTCTAAGCGGACTATTCTTTATGTTTAAGGCGTTATTTATAGAGGCAGTTATTAAATTTGATATAGTATCTATATATTAGTAGAGTTCTTTGGGGCAGTTGAATTATATAAGCTTATTCTTAACTTCTTCCTTTAGGCCTTAGTAGAATTTAGCTATGATGGCTTCTTCTGTTTCATTTATCTTAGATGAAATCTATTAGAACTTAGCAGCATACTTACTAGCTAATTCCTTTTGCGTGAGATTAGTGAGTTTGCGTTTAGCGATTTGTTCTTTATTTGGGCTTCTAAAGGCTTTCTGGAGTTTCTTCTTAAATTTGCTATACTTCCGAAATACTTTCTAAGTTTCTTTATCTTGCTTATTATATAGTCTGCCTAGCTGGTCTCTTATTAATAGTTTAAACTAGGTGAGAGTATCTCCCCTAAGGAAAGAGGTGGCTTAGTGAACTTTTGTGGTTTCATTTAGAAATAAGGTAGCGTAGTAATAAAGGTAGGCTTAGGTGTGGGTGAGAAATCCTTGAAGGGTTCCTAGCTCTTCTGAGTATGGAGTAGGTTCTGGGTACTTAGCTCTAGGCGTAAGCTGAGTAGCGAGTTGCGCGTCTTCCTGCTGAAGCTAAAGAATTATGTTATATATCTATTAAAGGCTTATTGTTTCCTAAGTATTTGTAGGAGCTGTTGGGGCCTATTGGGTGTTTATAGGTCTGGGGGCTGCGGGTTGTGCGTTCTCTATATTATTAGCTTGCTGCGCGTTAGGAGTTAATATAATTTTGGTTCTATACTATTTACTAGCGTTAAAGGTTAACTTACTAAATAGGAGCAATTAAAGTGTTATAGTTAGCTATATAGTAGGTTTCTACTAATAGAAGCTGAGGAATAATATTAAGTTAATAATATAGTCTTGCTGGACTATATTACTAAATAAATCTTAGGGTTTAAGGAGTATAGTAATTAGTTATAGTTCTTAGAAGGGGTTATAGTATAAGATAAAGCTAAGAGTACCTATGAGAGTATTTACGAAGTTAATTGCTGAAGAGCTATAGAAGTTTGTCCTTAGGGAGGCCTAAGTCTATACTATATATAAGCTCTAAATAGTCCTTTTATTCTTATTACTAATTACTAATTAGGTATTAGTAATCGCTTAGTAATTGTGGGTCAGCGCTTAGTGCCCTATACTTATATACTTAGTCTTATCCTATTGTCACGTGGCTTGTACTATAGTTCTTTTGTTCCGTGGGAGTCCCTAGTATTCCCGTGATCCTGCAATTCAAATGTCCTGCCCCAACCGTCCGCCGTCCAGCTAGTTGGTTGGTTGTTATTCTTGCATAATAGGTCGTACGTAATATATACCTAATATTGAAGCGAGTCTCATAGTTATTTAGGCCTCATTACTTTTGCACCTGATATTTAAATATAAAGAGCATATTAAATACCTTATTATGCTATTTAGAGACTAAAGGGATCTTCTTTCTTCTATACTTATCCTTAATTAGAAGTATCTAGGTATATAGTCCGCTAAGCTTCTAATAGTTGAAAAATTCTATAATATTCTATAGTAGGGCTAGGGGGCTTCGCTTTCTAACGGACTACGCGAGATAACCTAAATAGTATATACTCAAGCGTAGTATATATATTAGATATATGAGGGAGACTTAATCTCCACCCCCTTAATATTATAATTTAGGCGCTTAAGAGCAGCCTTACCTAGGTGTCTAGAGCGAAGATGCTATATATAAGCGTCATTATTTCGTTCAGCCGCGTAGTTATATAATAGCTGCGCAAGCTTCTTATTATTAGATAGGGCTATAATACTAGTAGAGCTTATAGGGATCTTAGGATAAGGTAAGTAAGAAGAAATAGAGTTTTATTAAGAGAATACTAAGTTACTCTTATAAATAAGCTATTTAATATAAGTAGATTTATTATGCTTCCTATACTATAAAGTATAATTATAAACAATATACTAAATACTATTCTTATAGAGAAGCGCCTCTAAGATAACATTAGTATATAAATCTTTAATAATAGGAATATTACTTAGAGTTAGGGCGCTCTTTTAGCCTGTAGTACTGTTCTTAATAGTATCTAGTATATATTAAGTGCTCTTACTAGTAATAGGCATAATTATTGCGAAGGGGCTTAACCTAAGTCTATGCGATAAGAAGTAGCGTAATACTATTTATTTAAAGCTGAAGAGGAATAGAGAGAGTTTTCCGCTTTAGCAAGGTTACACTAGGTTTATAGGTAGCTACTAGGTGGGCCCTAAGAGCGGTGAATCTGGGCAGAAGCTCAAATAGTTCTAACTAGGTATAGCCTATAATACCATCCCCTTCCCTAGCTGGGGGCCCCCTAGGCATAAGCTGGGTCGCTATTACTAGCTATAATTAGCCTATATCTCTCCTCATACTTACTCGCCGCTTTAGTCTCTATAATAGCCTCCGCTAGATTCTAGATAGGCTCTATATACTCTTTCCACTTAACTAGTGCCTTGCGCTGCTGCTCTCTCTCTACGGCTCTCAATTATACTATATAGATCTCCTCCACGCGCTACTTAAATTCACTATTATCTATAATAATTAGTAATAGCTATAAATCCACTCTTAACTACGCAGGTAGAGGGTCCTCTAGTGCCCTCTAGAGAAGGTTAATATAGAACCTCAGGTAGATATTCCCCAGGACGTGAAGTTCTATAACGTAGAAGCTTAGTATGCTTATAACTATATACTTATAATATAGCTATAAGAATTTCTTATTAAGCCTGGGGCTCTTATAGTTCGCTATCAATAACTAGACCTTATTACTTATCTAGTACCTCTCTATAGGGGATCTACGCCTATTTACGTTTTCTTCACTCTATTACTAGGCTACTACTATACTAGCTTAAATAAAACCTACTACATCCCTAAGCCTGCTTACTAGGAGAGTAGCTACTATTTGCTCTATGATAGGTATAGTAGATTCCTCTTCTATAACTAGTATGGGGTTAGTATAATATCTATGCTCTAGGAAGAATAGAGAGAGTCTAGTTATGTTACTAACTCTATTCCTAAGCGCTATTTAGGTAGTAGGAAGTAGTCTTCCCTAGTTGTCCTAGACCTATATTATATACGCCCGCAAGATAGCCTAGATCTCCTAGTTCTATCTCTCTATCCCACTATTAGTCTATAGGTAGTATACTATACTTAGTAGCTAGGTTATTCCTATAAGGTAGTAGACCTTAGCCTAGAAGCAGCTTACCTAGTTAGTCCCCTAGTTACTAATAATACTGCGAGAGAACCTATAGAAGCGGAAGTAGTAAGTTAGGAAGCATTTAGCGCAAGCTTCTACCTCTATAGTCTCTATCTCTTTAAGTACTATAGACTTATTAAGCTAGTCTACTATTACCTATAAGTAGTAACTACTATTATCTTTTATAAGTAGTAGGCTTATAATAAAGTCTATAGAGAGGCTAGAGTATAGCTAATTATGCACTAGTAGGGGCTTAAAGAACCCTTTCATTACTTATCTCTAGATATATACTTCTCCACATAGATTATAGTTCTATATAAACTTTTATATAGTTTGGGACTAACCTAGCTAGTAGAACTATTGGCTTACTATCTGGAGTATATTATCATAACTTAAGTAGATAATTATACTTAAGTTATAGTTCTACTAGATAATCTTAGTGCGGAGCGCTCCTGATAGGTTATTATTATTCTCCCCGCTTAGCACCTATAGCCTCCCCCAGAAGGTTAGCCTCCTAAGGTTATTAATACTATATTCACTAAGTTAGATTTTCACCCTAACCTCTAGTGATAAACTATATAGCTATTAAGTAACTATACTATAAGCTACTCTATAAGTAATATCCTTCTTTACTAGCTCCTACTAGAGTACTTATAGCTCTAGGTCCCTAGTAAAAACTATAGTATCTAGGATATTTAGGCAGCCTACTAGAACCTAGTTCCTCCTCACTAGGGGGCTGGTAGTAGAGTCTTCTTAGGGTTGCGCGTAGTTAGGTATTAACTATAGAACTATTTTATACCTCTACTTATTATCTCACCCTTAGAGTATATCCTGCTCCTACTAAGAGACAGTATCTAAGGCTACTACCTCCCTATTAGAGCAGTACTTGATATAGAAGTTATACTAAGATAACTCCCCTGCCTACCTACTTTAGTATTCTATAAGGTATTACTTCTTTATAGAGTATATAAGCCTCTAGTAGTCTATTAGTACCTTAAAGATAAGAACGCTATATAGCTCTACTCTCTACGCATAAAGATAGAATAGTACTACTAGTAGCTCCTTATTATAGATAAAGTAGTTATACTCTACTAGTAATTCACTTCCTTAAGTAAATTACTATAGAGCGCTAGGTGCCCTCTAGGTTAGTTCAAGAGAGCACTCCTTTAAGGGCGAACCTAGAGTAAGTAGTCTTAACTACTATCTCATTCTCTAGATTAAACTAATAGAGTTAGGTGCTAAATAACCCCTTAAGCTACTTAAATACCTAAATTTAAGTCCTCCTCTAATATAATACTATATCTCTTTTATTAAGTTATATTAGTAGCTTAATAATCTCCCTATAACTACATATAAATATATTATAGTAGTTAATAAACCCTAGGAAGCTCTAGATCCCTCTAGGTGATGTACGGAGTAGCTGCTTAGTAATTACCTAGAGCTTCTCGGGGTTGTAAGAGGAGCTCTTCTCTATTATTATAATAAACCCTATATATTTAACTTTCTTAAGTAATAACTTATACTTTAACGTTTAGGTTAAGTCTAGCTACTACTAGCCTCTAGAGAACCTCCTAGACCTTCTTCTTATAGTTCTCCTTTATTTCATTTAAGTAAATTAGTATATTATCTATATAAGTAGTAATAAAGTTATTTAAGAAGTCTTATAGTATATTATTAATATATTAGTAAAGGCTAGTAGGGGCGCTAGTAGGCTAGAGAGGTATACTACCTACTTTAATAGGCTATACTAGGTATAAAACGCTACTCTCTCGTAGTGCCTCTCTATAATTTATACCTTATAGAAAATAGTTACTCTTTTTAGTTCGATATATTACTTAGCTATAGTACCTCAATATAAAATCTTAGAGATCAATAGTTAGGAGTATTAGTTCTTCTTAGTAATAGTAATTAGTGCCCCATAGTTAATATAGAAGTAAATACCTCTACCTAGCTTCCTTATAAATAGTATTAGGGCCCTAGCTAGTAAGCTACTAGCTTAAATAAACCCCTTATTTAAGACGCCCTATAGGGTACTCTTAAGTAGTAATAGCTCTTCCCGCAATATACTATAAAGGGGTCCCTAGGGGAGTAGTAGTTCCCTCCTATTTAGGGTAGGGATAAAATTAATCCAGTGGTTTGCTCTAAGCTAGCTAGGGGGAAGCAAATAAGCCTTATTAGAGTTAAATAAGCTAGGGAACTGCTCCAGGATCTAGGCTAGTACTCTATATTATTAATCCTCCTTTAGCTTTAGGTTAAGAGCCTTCTTAATATTTACTAGGCTAACTACTTAAATCTATACCTCTATAGCGCCTCCCTAGTACTTACTCTGCCTCCTCACTACGCGTTAATAAATTATAGAGAACAGCGCTATATCTAGGAATCTTATAGCCCTTATCTCTATTATAAGGATTGATTCTTCCTGCTTTTTTAGGTATAGCTTAATGCAGCCCTAGCTATGGCGCACCTAGTAAGTTATAGTATTACATATAACCTTATTTTGCTCTATCTATAGCTATCCTAATAGGATCTCTAGGTCGAGGCCTTCTACTATATGTATAAATATATCCTAGATATAGCTATTAATCTCTAAATTAAATGCTACTATATCTAGAGCGCCACTTAGTAATAGACTACTAAGAGTATCCCCCTTTATAAGTTATTACTTCTTCTTAATATATAAAAAGCGGAGTTATTAGACTAGAGACTAGCTAACTATTATATAGATATTACTACTAATATTAACTAGAGTATAAGCTATGTATTCTTCAATAATTCTAACTTATATAATAGTAGGTCTACTATCTACTAGCTACTCTAATGAATATTATTCCTAACTCAATATCTCCTCCTTAGTAGGCTCTGGGGCCTGATTTCACTCTAGAGTTAGTCCTTTTCCAACTCCTCATTATCCTTAGAGGAGTATATCTCTACCTAGTAGTCCTCCTCTTCCTCTCAGCTAGCGGGATTAATCTTTAGGGCCCTAATTTGTATAGCTTTTAGTAACTAGTTATCTCTGTTAGAGCAGCGCCACGCCATATAGCCCTTAACCCTATAGATATAATAGGTATAAATATCCTTAGGGCGGGCATTCTTATCCTTTTACTACTAGGGATATACTAAGTAACTATTAGAGAATAACTCTAAGTCCTATTAGGAGTAATATTTCTCTTTTGCTCTTAAGATATGTATTGCTCTAGTTATATAGATATCTCTATTAATATCTTTAGGTACTAGCTTCTAGTACAGCGCTTAGAAGTAGCTGAAAGCCTTCTAGTATTTAATCTTCTAAGTAATATTCTAAACTTCCAAGAGCTACCTACTATAATTAGAAGGTAGGTTAATAGTAATTAACTAACCCTTTAGCCTAGGAGTAAGGGTAGCCTCTAGGAGGAATATCTAGACCTAATTAAGCTAGTTACTACCCCCCGCATCTACTAGGGTCTACTTGAACCTCAATAAGAAGGCTAAGAGGAACTCTATCTCTCTATACTAGAGGATCTATATTTAGGCTACTACTTAAGGCTATTGATTCTAATTCCTTTAGGTTTAGCTAAGGTAAGCTATAAAATCCTCAGAGTTATATTTTCCTCTTTTACTACCTACTCTATAGAAAGTAGAGACTACTAGTTGGGGATTAGTATCTAGATATAAGTTAATAATATGTTATATCTCTATATCTATAGTGTTAAAGACCTAGTTAATTATGAGAATACGTCTTATCTATTATACCTATAAGGTATATTCTCTCTACTAACCTAAGAACTTTAGGAGTAAGAATAGTAGCTTCTAAATTACTATATGAAGTATTACTAGTAGTCTACTAGTAGTTTTTACTTAGGGGGGCATAGCTAATTACTAGTTGCTTCTTTATAGCTTCTATACTTATTACTAGAGGTAGTTAAATGCTATTACTAAGTTAGCGCGCGACGGCTCGCCTTAGCTGTTAGCTATTAGATTATTAATTATCTCAGCAACTAGTCGGGAGCGGCCCTCAACTCATTTCTCGTCATTACAGTAGTATGCTTTAAATATATAAAGGGGCTTAATGTAAGAGTATGGTGGCTAAAGGCCTAGATCAGGGAAGGATAAATACCGCGTGCAAAGGTAGGTGTATTGAGGTATCAAGAGTACAACTTGGCTTCTTCCGCTAGATGCGTGCAGAAGGCCCTTTTAAGATGCGCGTATATAACGTATGCGCTCGGTTTCCGCTTGGCGCCCGCTTAGCGCATATAATATCTAAATACCCTCATAATTGCCCCCCTCTCTGAAGCCTTGGTCCCTAAGGCTCTTGGCTCTATAGCTTAGTCTTTTGAGGTAGGTATAGGCACGTTTAAGTAATATCCCCTTTATAGTACTTTTGCTAAAGACTTGTGGAATAAATTTATTTGCTTAATTATTATATAGCGCTTATTTAGTTATTACTAAATATATAGTATTATTACTTTGTATAGCGCTCATCTAGTTATTTATTAGGTATATAGTAACTTATTTAATTGTGATTATTTATTATATAGCGCTTATCTTGTCGTTGCTAGATATATAGCGAATATACTTCTTATTAATAGCTAATTACTAAGGCTTTACTAAGAGAGCGGCTATATTACTGCGGGCTTTAAATAACTTACTTATTGCTATTAGTTAGGTCTATCCTAGCCTCTAGTAAATAGAGCCCCTATAGGCAGTTATCTCAGCATACTATAATCGCGTTAATATGGGCCAAAAACTCTTTGCAGGTCTTAATACCTGACTCTTAAAGTCCTTGAAGACTGAACCCCTCGCGCTTTAGCGCAGAGCCTCCGCCTCTCTGCTTTAGCGTAGGCTCTTTACTACCTCGCTAGTAGCACCTACTCGCTAGGTAACTATACTTGTTGCACGTCATATAAAACTAGTTATTCTAGCACTTAGCTGGATTATAGCTATTGTAGCTATATATACTGCAGTGCTTGTAGCTAACCTCCGGAACCTTTGCGGGCTGCTCTATAGTCTCCTCTGTTGCTAATATCTCTGCGATAAGCTGCTGATTGCGGCGTAGTTCCCACGCCCGCTTAGCAGCTATAGCTACCTCGAGCGGCGGCTAGGAATCAAACTTCTGCCGCTCAAGATCTCTCTAGATCCGCGGACTTAGCCCAAAAAAGAATACAAACGCGTGGGGCCTACTAGTCCCATAGGGTGTCCTAAGGGCTTAGTGTATCGCCGACCATTTAGCGAAGAAACAGAGGGGGCTCTAACCTTTAGAGACCTTTTATCTTTTCCTAAATAGCGAGCTATATAGATAGCGCTCCTATAGCTCTAGGTCGATATCGTGTAGTGAGCGAACGCTATTAAGTCAGCCTATATAGCAGCCCTAGTAAGGCTAAATGCGTAGTTGCGCTATTGCATCTAGAGGGTAGGCAATATCTTTATGAGTGCCTACTAGATATACTAAGCATTAGAAGCCTTTGGTTGAAGGGAGGAGTGCGAGTCCTATACTATAATAAGCTAATTAGCTACTTTAGTAGGTATGCTATTCTCCTTAAGAATACTGTAAGTATATAGGGGAGAGTGCTTATAGTAACGTAGTATAGGCGTAGGTAATAGCAACGCTATATAGTTAGCGAGAGCTTAAAGAAGGGTTGCTATAATAGAGTTATTTAGCGAAGTTTTAGGTATAGTTAACGAGGTCGTCGCGGAAGGCGTAGTTGAGGGCATCACAGGAGGCTCAGCGGCTTCAGGCTTATTAGTAATAGATGTAAGAAGATTTTCAGGAGTAGTCTTCGGCGCGCTTTCAGCGGCGGTTCGGCAAGTATTGCGCGCAGCTATAATCCCGGCCTAATCTCTCGAAATGAGGTAGAAGTTATATAATTATAAGAGTATGGTAGCTAAAGGCCTAGATTAGGGAAGAATAAATAGCGCGTGCAAAGATAGGTATATTGAGGTATCAAGAGTACAACTTAGCTTCTTCTGCTAGATGCGTGCGGAAGGCCCTTTTAAGATGCGCGTATATGACTTATGCGCTCGGTCTCCGCTTGGCGCCCGCTCGGCGCATGCAATATCTAAATATCCTTACACGTAACCTAAGTCTATGCGACGAGACGTAGCATAATACTATTTATTTGAAGCTAAAGAGGAAAAGAGAGAGTTTTCCGCTTTAGTAAGGTTACGCTAGGTTTGTGGGTGGCTACTAGGTGGACCCTAAGAGCGGTGAATCTAGGCAGAAGCCCAGATAGTTCTAACTAGGCGTGGCCTATAATACTTATACTACTAACCTTAATTACTTTATTATTATATAAGCAAAAATAGAACCCTACTACTAGCTTCCTCTTACTATTAATAATATAGAGAGCACTATAATTATTACAAATAGTACTCTAAAAGAAGATTTAGTGGCTTTTAAAGAAATTAAATATAGCTAAATAGGTTTCTACTATTTTACCTATATCTAGTAATAAGCTATAATTCATAATATAGTAGGAGACATTACTAGTAAGCTATTAGCCTCTAGAGCTAGAGCCACTATATTTACTATACTTAGTTTAGCTACTATTACGTCTACCTTAGTTAGAGGAGAGCTACCTAGTTCTTTAAGACTCCTTTATAAATCACCCCACTTCTTAGCGACTTATATAGAGGTAAGCCTACTAGGGGGATATAGCTATTTTCTATATATACTAAGCCTTATTTGTAGCTATTTTATAGTCTTTAGCCTAGTCTATTAGGGTATTAATAAAGGCTTACTAGATATATAAGCACTAATAAAGAGATCAGTAGTAGTAGCGCCTATAAGACTAAGTAGGTATCTTATTTAGTAAGCCTACATAGAATAAGGAGGTAAAATAAAAAGCAGGCTTAAGTAGGTCCTATTTATTAGAGAAGCCTGTAAGAGTTATATATATACCTAAAGTCTTATTATAAATCCTACTATAGCTTAAGCTATTAGCTAGTTTGCTATAGATCTTAGTAGAGAGACTAATACTAAGCTACTTAAGTATAAGACTTAGTATACTAATCTTGTATAGTTATATAGTAAGCTCTAGCTAGTATTAAGCTTAAGTAGGGGTAATATAATAGTAAATAGCTTTATGAAATATATATTTATTATAGCTCCCCTATACCTTAGGAATTTACTAACTTTTAGTGAGACTATAGAGATAATACTTCTCCTTGAACTACTTAAATAACCTTGTTATATACTTAGTATACTTTAGAATCTCGTTACAATTATAGTATACCTATTCCTTAATACCCTTCTTAGAGTAGCTTAAATACTACTTAAGATAATAAATAAGATTCTAAAAGTTAGGCTAAGACTTATCTAAGTTATTGAATTTTATTCCTACGCTCTTGAAGCAGGTTTAGTTAGTTATTTAAAACATAACCTCCTAAAGAGCTTAATATAATATAATCTATCAGGTAAGGAGTATACTATTAGTAGAGTAGAACTTAAGAGTTTTACTCTACTCCTCTCAAACTTTAGCTTATATTATAGGGCTTAGCGGAGTTAGCTCTATAAGTACCCTACCTCCTAAAGTAGTAGTAAGGGGGGCTTTTTAAGAGCTCTCCTAGAGTTAGTAAGAAGGAGAGGGTGTAGTATTATTGCTCTCTATAGTTAAAAGCATCTCAGAGCGCTCTCCTCTAGTAATAGATATCTTAATAGACGCCTATTATTAGTGAAGTTAGTTTAGTACTAAACCTAAAGGTATACCTCACGCTTAGTGATAAACTCCTAAATAGTTAGAGTAGGCTCAAGCGCGTCTGAGAGCTTACTGGAATCAGGTCTATTAGGGTTAATAAACCTCTAGATACCTCAGACTGCGCGAACGTACGCAGCTTCAAATACTAGCGAGGCCAGTTAGCCAGGCTTTAGAGCTTTACCTTTATAGAAAAGTTAGATATAGCGAGAGTATCGTGGGGTTTATAAAGTAGTAGAAGGTTAAAAGGTTAAAAAGAATATAGAAAATTAGTAAAGAGAGGGTTTTTTTAGAGACAACGAGGTAAAAAAGGTGTGGGAGAAAGCTGCTTACTCTTCCCTAGGCTTAGAGAGATTAAAAGGGGTATTTATAAGCAGAAGAGCTAGGCTTATAACCATTATAATAGCAGAGCGTGGATGTAAGGAAGCAAAAGTGATTAAATTGAGAAGGATATAAACGCGGATAAGGTGCGGGTTTATATACCCCTTGGCCGTGCTAAAGAGCAGTATAAAAGGCTTACGCCACGCAATAACTATTATATCTAGTTGTAGATAGATAACCTTAGCTATAGTCTAATATTTACGCTAGTTAACTTAATAATAGCTAAGCTATTCGTCTTTATTAATAGGTTTTTGTAAATAATACTAACTTATCTTTATATAAGAGTATAGTAGCTAAAGGACTAGATCAGAGAAAGATAAATGGCGGGTGCAAAGGCAGGTGTATTGAGGTATCAAGAGTACAACTTGGCTTCTTCCGCTAGATGCGTACGAAAGGCCTTTTTAAGATGCGCGTTCATGACTCATGCGCTCGGTCTCCGCTCGGCGCCCACTCGGCGCATATAATATCCAAATATCCTTATAATTGCCCCCCTCTCTGAAGCCTTGGTCCCTAAGGCTTTTGGCCTCGTGGGCTTGGTCTTCTTTTGAGGTGGCTATGGGCACGTTTAAATGATATCCCATTTGGTCCAAATTTCATCTTTGCGGGCTTGTTTAAAATATCCTATTCGGGGTATCTTCGCCGAATTTTTGCGGTTTAGTCTTCGTCTTTTTAATAGCTAATATATTATTGGGGTGGGTAATAGCTGGGTTCTCGTCCCATAGACGGCTGAATATACTGTTGGCGAAGCGACGGCTGAGATACTTCGTCTTTTCAATAGCTAGTATATCGTTAGGGGTTACTAAGAGCTAGATACTTTGTCCTATAGACAGCTAGATATATTTGTTGAACTGGGCGTATACCGATTTGACCCGAAATCCGTCCCGAGTGATAGCTGGATTGTGGGTACCTATATGTATTAGAGATTTTGGTGGAGACCTTCATACCTCAGAACTTATAAAATATACACATGACTTTTTACCTAATTGATACGTAAAGTCCGACAATTAAGAGTCTCATACGCATTGTTAACTGATTTTAAAGCTATTGCGACCGGACCGCGCGCTCAATTACACCTCAATTACTTCAAAACTATATTTGCAGATCTAACTAACTAATTATAATGCCTCCCAATATGTCTAAGCCCTCTGCTGATGAGGCCATCATGAAGATCTGGCTGAATAGTCTGAAGGATTGGATATTACAGATTAACTAGCTGGAGGCTTATGCCTCTAGAGTTGACTTATAGCACTATATTAATCTAAGTAAGACTAATAAGCTATTGCTTAGTGATGCCGTCATGAAACCTAGTCTTCTTAATATGAGGCTTATTATTAGGGCTTACTTAAGTACTTAAATAGCTAATAGTTTAGCCCCTATTAATAAAGAGAATACTGTTTATAACTTTAAAGAGAAAGAGATAAAGTTCTATAATATTATAATAACTTAATATATAGAGGAGAAGAAGGTTTAATCTAAGCATATTAGAAATGTAGCTATAATATAGGACTGGATATCTAATACTATCTATTGCTAATACCTTGAGACCTATTGCTTAGCTAAGGAGGATATTGCTACTTAAGTATGAAAGCTCTAGGCCTGAGTTAGTAGCTTAGTTGTTAATTCAAAAAGGCTATAGTATATAAGTATAAGGATATACTCTTAAATAGGAAAAATTGAACTATTACTACATAAGAAGAGATTACTTTTTGGGTTAAGCAATGGGATATAGCTATCTTTAAAGGCTAAGTAGCCAAAGTCCCTTAAATAGAGTAGTTAAGCCTATGGTTTGATGACTTCTATAGGGTCTTAAGTAGCTCTCCCCTAGCTGCCTAGATAGGAGGTTATTGACCTCTTATAGGCGTGAAGGCTAATGAGGATAGTTTTAAAACTAGTAATATTCTTCTAGTTACTTCTGAATCTATTTAGTAACTTATAGATTTAGCCAATAAAGGTAAGCCTAGGAGGGAGGTATTCAGACTCACAACTATAGAGAATAATAATAATAAGTATTAGTAAAGAGGAGGAGGCTATAAATATAAGACTAGCAGCCAATAAGACTTATATAATAAGAAGCCTCACTAAAACAACTATAGTAACAATAGGTAGTACGCTCTCTGTTACTGTGAAGGATATACTCTCTAGCGCTGCTATATTGCTTTTCTGGAAGACTAGCCTAAATGGTTTGACCTTAATAAAAACCCTATTAACTGTATTTTTAAGAGGATTTAGCCTAGTGGTGATCTAGTGAAGGATTTTGAGAAGGTGAAGGCTTGTTAATTAGGTTAATAACTATACAGTAGCTATAATAGTAGATATAGGGGAATAGTTATAGTAATTAATAAAGTTTAATACTCTCTCTCTTCCTTAGTTTTACTTAATACTAGAGCAATTATTTTTGTATGTAATAACTTATTACGATTTATTAACTTTTGAGGAGCTTCTCATAACACCTTCATTATTATTAGGACCTTAAGGGCTACTACTAATAGCTGGGGGTCTATAGATCTTCACCTTCAAGGCCCTAGAGGGCTTCCAACAATTATTCGCCTCAATAACGTGGCGTATTACAAATACCTAGCTACTAGCCTTATATTTATACAACTGCTTTAAAAGAAGGGTATATAGTGGGATATAAGACCTAGTAACCTAGATTAGAACTACCTTTAGTAAAGAGGTTATATTTATGTAGTGGAGATATTTAATATTAACTAATAGTATCTACTTAAGTATTATCTATATAAGGGAGTGAGCATCCCTATGGGGTTAAGGGCGATAGCTATAATTAATAGCTATAAATCTACTACCTCTCTGAATGAGATATATGAACGCCCTCTTTGCTAAAAGTATGATTCTTTAACTATTTGCAGACCCCTTTGAGGTTCAATATTATTATGGCATTAACGTATTAGCCATTGTGGCCCAGAACCCTTATGTCAGCTGCGCGAGGCTACGCGAGGGGTCTATATCAGTAATAACAAGCCTATTAATACTATTAAGTGCGACTCCTGCGCTACAGTAAAGATAGTAAGATAGGTCCGCTAAGCCCTAAGAGAGTTATTAATATTATTAAAACCTAGCGAAAGGATTGCTATTAACTTTTATAACTATAATAAGGGATATAGAGGGTATATATTAGTAGCTATTACAGTAAATAGAGCCTTAGGCTTTGCCTGGGACTTCTAGCTAGCTAATTAAATAAGTAAATCCCTTATTAAGGTAGTAGATAAAGTTATATTAATAATTAATATATAGTATAAAACCAAGGTCTAGGTTATTGAGGCTAATAATGAGATTCTTTAATACCTAAGAGGTATGGTATATATTGAGAGCAAAGGGATCAGGATAGAGCTATCTGCACCTAATAATTAAGCTTAAAGTAGAGGCCTCAAAAGGATCACTGCTATTATTAAGTAAAAAGCCTGCTTGCTATGACTCTCAGCCTCACTACTTATAGTGTTATGGCCTGAAATTATAAAAGCTGCTATCTACCTACATAACTATATACTACAAAAGCAGTAAGGCTAGAAGACGCCTTATAAGATGCTTCACAAGATATCAAAAGAGAGTTTTATAGTACTTGATCTAACTTATTTTTAAGCGTATAGTAGTAAGTTTTTTTAATGACTTTAGACGCCTAACTTTGTTGAAACCGTTGCCAGCAGCTAGCTGCAAAAGCCTGGGTTAGCTACCTTATTAGTTATACTACCTCAAACAGCTACAGGATTTAGAACCTTCTGAAAGGAGAGGTTATTACTACTTAAGACATACTTTTTGATGAGGAGGCTATTTTCAACAGTTAAATAGATACTCGCCACAATAACTTCAAAGATATAACTCTAGAGGAGATTCAAAATCACTATATTGCGCTCCTTAACTTGAGAACTGCGTTTTGGAGCGACTCTGAAGCTATTATAGACCTAAATAATAACTCATTATATATAGAAGATGAGGATAACTAAACCTATAGTAAAGTATTAATAGTAGAGCCAATAAATAGCTATTCTTAAGTAAAGTTTGCTCTATTACTAACTCCCCTATAGTTTCCTAAATTAATATTCTTTTAAGTACTTGAGGAAGGTATTTACGCCGACCTCGATGTGAGGGGGTATATCTTAGTAGTTTTTAATAATTCTAACCTAAGTTTAGACTTCTGTTTAAAGGTTAGAGTTACTATAAGGACTTTATATAAGGCGGTTTTCTTAGGCTATACTACTAATAAATATTGTATGCTTTATGTAAGCAAACCGGATATATATTGTATGCCTTGTGTATGTGAAACTAATAATAGTTGAAGGCCCTTAGTGTGGTCTAATTAACTTGTTCATTCTCTAGTGAGCGGCTATAAGGCTACTTTGAATATTATAATAAGGCTACTATTTCTAGCCCTAGAAGTAATAACTTTAGGGATAGATCTAAAGTAGTAAAATGGATACTAGAATTTATTGCTAAAGTTGCTCTTATTATACATTGAACTATAAAATCACCTTATGAGGGCTGAGTTTATTTAAGCTAAAGAGAGTTATCTCTAGAGCTAACAAATATTCTAGTTCTAGCTGACTATATTATGAAAAGTAGCAAAAGGTTATAAAGTCTTTAGATACTACTAGGCATATACCTATAAGTTAGATAAGTATAGGAAGCTTTTGAAAGTTAAGTTGAGACTTATAGTAAGAGGTGATTAATAGCTTTATGACCTTTGCGATACCTATGCTGCTATATTGGCTGGGATATTATTTAGGAACCTCGTTGCTATTACTAACTAATTTAATATAGATTTAATCCAATATGATGCTATTAATGCTTTTGTATATATTAACCTTAATGGAGAGGTTTATATGGAGATGCTATTAGGGTATTGAGAGCTTGGAAGAGTGCTTAAGCTGCTGAAGGCTCTATATAGGCTTTATAGATCCCCTCTTTTATAGTAGTAATACCTTAAAAAGGGTCTAAATGCTCTTAACTTTGAGCAAATATTTAGTGAAAACTGCTGTTGGCACTATGGTAAGATTTTGTTCTTTTTTAATGTTGATTACTGTGTTATAGCGTATTCCCTAGAAGATTGTAGTTATGCTACCTTGCTGATTAGATAACTATAGAAATGATACTATCTCGAGAGTGGCTAAGATCTATATTGGTTCCTATGGATTGAAGTTCTTTGAGATTAACCCCATAAGAGGCTATAGCTATTGTAGTTGGTAACTATCAATACGTTGATGAAACTGCTAAATAATTATGTTGATGCTAATTGATAATATAATATCCTGATGGCTATAGAAGAGTTACTCCTATATAAAGAGTAAGTAATACCTTAAGAGACTTGGCTATATTAATAAAAGGTTGGATTGCTATTATATGCTGCTGTGATAACTAGACCTGATATTGCTTTTGTAGTTACTTGTCTTGTGAGATTTAACTAAAACCCTAGCTTAAAATACTACTAAGCTGCTGATTAAGCTATATAATACTTACTGAAGTCAAAAAGGCTCTGCCTCGAGTATGGAGTTAAGGATACTGGTGGGCTGGAGGTGGCTTTGAATGCTAGTTTTGTAGATAACTTGATAGATTAAAAGAGCTCCTAAGCTTTTGTAATGAAGCTATTTCGAGGGATGATTGCTTGGAGGGCTTGCTTGGAGGGCTAATAAATAATAAATAGTAATGATTTAACTATAGAAGCAGAACTTTTGGCTCTCTTGTAGGCTGTGAAGGAAGGATTATTTGTAAGTTGGCTAATAACTGCGTTATGGGTGAGCTTCTCTCCTAGAGGAGAGCCTTTCTATGTAGTTGATCAGCCCTATGGTCAGCCTCACGATTAGTTTTATGATAGCCTTAAGGTGGTTATCTAATGCGATAATACCTAAATGATATGGCTGGTGACCTAAGAGATTGTTCAACTATAGACTAAGCTATGCTATGTAGATATCTATAACTATTGGTTACTATAAAAGATTTAGGATAACTATATAGAGGTTATTTATACCTGATTAGCTGAAATAATGGCAGATGGGATGATGAAGGCCCTGCTAGCTGCTGCCTTCGCTACCTTTATTAGCTAACTTAACCTCGCGGATAAGAGCGACTTTCTTGCGGATAATAGGCGTACTGAATGAGAGGCTGAATAGGCTAAAATAGCTCTGTAAATAGCGTTACTCTTTTTTACCTACTGGGAGGTTTTAATGAGTATGATGGGAGCGATTTGAAGCGATAGATATACCCTTAAATGGGCTATATGTAAAAGGGCCTATAAGTGGGGGATTTGAGATTTGTAAAAGTGGCTATTTTGACTATTTTGGCTAGTTTGTTCAGTTTGGACCCTTTGGGCACTAACCTGAGGGGGCGTATAAAACTGGGTATATGTTGATGGGCGTATGCCGATTTAACCTGAAATCCGTCCCGACTGATAGCTGGATTGTAGGTACCTGTATCTAGCAGAGATTTTGGTGGAGACCTTTGTACCTCAGAACTTATAAAATATACGCATGACTATTCACCTAATTGACGCGTAAAGTCCGACAATATTATTAGCGAAGCAATAACTAAGATACTTCATCTTTTTAACAGCTAGTATATCATTGGGGGTCACTAACAGCTAGATACATCGTCCTATAGACGGCTAGATACATCGTCGGCGAAGCGACAGCTAAGATACTTTATCTTTTTGACGGCTAATACATCGTCCTTTGGACGGCTGGGTACATCGTCAGCGCAGCGACAGCTAACGTTTTTGCCGCTCGACAACAGTCTTCAGTCCTACTCTGAGGAGTCAAAAATAGCCTTTACAGCGGAAATATGCGCTAGGCTCTCTTAGCGCCCCTTTAGCGCGAGCTCTCTGCTAGCCCGGCGCTACTAGGCCTAGTATCTAGTTACTAAGTAACTATACTTACTACGCTTTATATAAAACTAGTTATTCTAGTACTTAGCTAACTTATAGCTATATATACTATAGTACTTATAGCTAACCTATAGAACCTTTGTAGGCTGCTTAGTAGTCTCCTCTATTACTAAGGTCTCTATAATAAGCTGCTAATCGCGACTTCAATCGCAGCGCAGCTCCCAGGCTTACTTAGCAGCCGTAGCTACTCCAAGCGGCGTCCAGGCGTTAAACTTCTGCCGCTTAAGATCCCTCTAGACCTACAGACTTAGCCCAAAGAAGAACGAAAAAGCGTGGGGCCTACTACTCTCATAGAGTATCCTAAGGGCTTAGTATATTGGTAATTATTTAGTAAACAAATAGAGAGGGCTCTACTCTTTAGAAACCTTTTATCTTATTCTAAATAGTAAGCTATATAAGTAGCGCTTCTATAGCTCTAGGTTAATATATATTTAGTAAGTAAATGCCATTAAGTTAGCCTATATAGTAGCCTTAGTAAAACCAACTACATAGTAACACTATTATATCTAGAGAGTAAGCAATATCTTTATAAGCGCCTAATAGATATACTAAGTATCAGAAGCCTTAGATTAAAGGGAGGAGTATAAATCCTATATTATAATAAGCTAATTAGCTACTTTAGTAGGAGTGCTATTCTCCTTAAATACTATACGTATATAGGGGAGGGTACCTATAGTAATATAGTAGTATAGGCGCAGGTAATAGCAACGCTATGCGGTTAGTGAGAACTTAAAGAAGGGTTGCTATAATAGAGTTATTTAGCGACGTTATAGGTATTGCTGAGGGTATAGTTAATAAGGGTATTGCTAAAGGCTTGGCGGCGGTTTTAGGCTTGTTAGTGATAGATGTGAAAAGATTTAGGCGTAGGGTTTATATTGAGGCTTAGGTATAGGTTCGCCGCGCTTTTAGCGGTAGTTCGACGAGTATTGCGCGCAGCTATAGTCCCAGGCTAATCTCTTGAAATGAGGTAGAAGTTACATAATTATAAGAGTATAGTAGCTAAAGGCCTAAATTAGGGAAGAATAAATGGCGCGTGCAAAGGCAGGTGTATTGAGGTATTAAGAGTACAACTTGGCTTCTTCCGCTAGATGCGTGCGGAAGGCCTTTTTAAGATGCGCGTTTATAACTTATGCGCTCGGTCTGTGCTTGGCGCCCGCTTGGGGTATATAATATCTAAATATCCTTATACTTCGCAGCTTGGGTTTATAATTATTCTAGCTAATAAGACTACTCTTAATAATATCTTTAAGATCTTTAGTAATATTATCTACTTTCGTTTAATAAAGTATATATATATAATTCGCTCTATACTTATCTCTAAGATCTATAATATAGTAACTAGTACTAATATAGCCTATACTATTACTACTACTCTCTGTTAACTTAGAAAGAAACTTATAATACCTCTTATTAGTATAACTATTTATACTAACTTATACTCGCTATATGGGTGTCTTATTAAGCTGGGAATTATAAAGGAGAAGCGCCTTATAATTGATATTGTGGCTCTTTGATAGTCTTATAAGTAATGAGAGCTTTACGAAGTATAATAGATAAATTGCTATAATAACCTTGCTGATAGCTTTATTAAAACGACTCCTAATAGCGCGCTTATGCACTTTATTTATAATAACGAGGCTATAACATATATAGAGAGATAGGTTATAAGGGCCTAAAGGCATAATATATATAGAGGGATGGGATGGGCTATATAGGCCTGAATAGAACTATGTGATAGAATTAAAGGAGTATGAGATAGGGGTAGATATTACCTACTAGAGGAGTCTTATAACCCGTTATGCAAGGATAATAGTTAGCTAACCTACTTGGGCGTTAGACGGCTGGGACAGGATATTTGTACTGCAGGATCATGGGAATACTAGAGATGCCCACGGAATAGAAGAACTATGATATAAGTCATCTAATAATAAGATAAAGAGTAATTAGTGGAGTATGGAAGGAAGCGCTTAGTAATTAGTTAGCCTTGCTAACTAATTGTAATTACTAATATATAGAGGTAATTACCTAATAGCAGGACTAAGGGCTATTTGGGACTTAAATATAGTATAGACTTGGGTCTCCCTAAGGACAGACTTCTATAGCTCTTTAGTAATTAACTTTGTAATTACTTTAAAAGGTACTCTTAGCTTTATTTTATATTGCGACCCCCTTATGAGGATTATAAATAATTACTATACTCCTTGAACCCTGAGATTTATTTAGTAATATAGCTTAGTAAGACTATATTATTGACTTAGTATTATCACTTAGCTTCCATTAGTGGAACCCTACTATTGAATAGCTAACTATAATATTTTAATTGCTCTTATTTAGTAATTTAACCTTTAATACTACTAAATAATATAGAACTAAAATTATGTTGACTCCTAACGCGCAGCAAGCTAATAATGCTGGGAACGGACGACCTGCAGCCCCAAGACCTGCAAATAACTAATAGGTCCAGATAGGTCCTATAAACTCCTAGGAAATAATAAGCCCTTAATAGATATATAATATGATCCTCTAGCTTTAGTAGGAAAATATGTAACTCGCTATATAGCTTATGCCTAGGGCTAAGTACCTAGAACTAGCTCTATACTTAGGAGAGCTAGGAACCCTTTAAGGATTTCTCACTTATACCTAAGCTTACCTTTATTATTATGCCGCCTTATTTCTAGATAAAACTATAAAAGTTTATTAAGCTGCTTCTTTCCTTGGGGGAGATACCCTCGCCTAGTTTAAACTATTAATGAGAGACTAACTAGGTAGATTATATAATAAGTAAGATAAAGAAACTTAGAAAGTATTTAGAAAGTATAGTAAGTTTGAGAAGAAACTTTAGGAAGCTTTTAGAAGCCTAGATAAAGAATAAATTGCTATATATAAGCTTACTAATCTTAAATAAAAGGGATTAGCTAGTAAGTATACTACTAAGTTCTAATAGATTTTATTTAAGCTGGATTAGAGAGAAGAAGCCCTAATAGCTAAATTCTATTAAAGCCTAAAGGAAGAAGTTAAGGATGAGCTAATATAACTTAATTATTCTAAAGAACTCTACTAGTATATAGATACTATAATAAAATTGATAACTGCCTCTATTAATAACGCCTTGAATATAAAGGATAGTCCGCTTAGAATAATAATAAAGTAGGATAGAATAACTATAGAAGAAAAAGTAACTAGTACTAACCTAGTAATAACTACTGCGCGGAACAAACTTCTAACTATAGGTATAACTCTAGGGCGCCTTAGTATACTACTGCTTATAGATACTATAGTGGACTTATAGACCTTGGTGTAGCCTATAAAGATAATAAGTGAAATAATAACTAGAAGAAAGATAAATAGTGTTATAATTATAATAAGATGGGATATCTCGCTTATGAATGCTAATCTCTTAAGAAGGAACGCTTTTAACTAGTACCTAAGAAACAATAAGTAAGTCTCGCTATTAAGACTATACCTTATAAATAACTTTATTGGACTACTTGCTATGATAATAAATATAGAACCTATTTAGACTATAAGGAATATATAGGAGAGTACCTAAAAATACCCTTATAGATTGGGATATAATATTACTAGTATCCAACTAGTAGCTATGCGAACTCTAGTAGTAAGATACTAAACCTACGTAAAGGTTAAAAAAAAAGCTAATAAGTAGCTTAATAAAATTCTATATATACCCTTAGGCGTAGATATTAAAATTAATAATAAAGTCTATATTAGTAAGGACTTTAAGTATATAAGCTATGAGTAAGAATATAACCTGAAGAGGTTATATAGTAATAATAAATTGGGTTACTATAAGCCTATATTAAGAGGCAATAAGATGCTAGGAATACCTCCAAGTAAATCTAGTAGATCAATAATAAGACTAAGAACTAAGTAGTAAAAGACCCTATATAGAACTATAAGATAGAGCCTTCTTAAGAATAATAAGATAAGCTCTATTATACTAGAAGAGCTAAATAGAAAGGACCTCCTACTATAATAACTAATAAATAATAACTAGACTTAGAAATAGAAAAATAGATTAAATAAACCTTATTTGAAATTAATAATACCTTATCTAAAGAAACTGAATTAGAACTAATCAACTACTTAAGATACCTCTATGAGAAGCAGATTAACTCTTGTTAGAATTACTAGGAGATTGCTTTTTATAGTATATCTAGATATAAAAGAAGAAACCTCTTATTTATAATATAGGTTAAAGGAGATTATACTTATCTTAACTCTATGTATAACTAATACTATTAGGTATTCAAAGCTTAGTGCCTTATAGACTACTGTAATAAATACTGAGCTAATAAGTATAAGTATGACTTCTACTTCTAAAGATATAAAAATAGACCTATTATATAATACTACTTAGAGAACTAACTCTCTATATAGGACTTAGTCTAAATAATTAATAATAATGTGGTATTATGTAAACTATATTATTACTATTCTATGAGATATCTTAATAATCTCTATATAGAATGGAACTAATGTATGAATGATAAATGCTGAGTTTATTTAGAGGAAAAAGCTAAGGTATAGTGAAAATAACTCTAGAACTAATAGTTAAAAAAACTAGACTTACCTACTAATAAGGAATAATAATAAGCAAAGACGATAAGGTTCCTATATAGCGTAATAGCGCTAAAGACTTAATAATACGAACACATATAAGTCTAGATATAACTTAATAGAAGATGGACTACTATAATAATCAATAGCGGGGCCTAAGGAAATTTTATCTCGCTTAGAATAGTGAACTAATGATAGATAACCTGGAATAAGAAAGTAGCTAAAGACTGTTATAACCTTAATACTATTAAAGGAGAATAGGTTTAGTATGGCGGAGAATGTATTGATATGGAGACTGTGTAACTCCCTTTGTAGATCTATGGCTGGAATGAGCGAATGAACTTTGATATTATGGAAATAGGAGATAAATATAATGTTATTCTTAGAAGATTATGGTTATATAATAGTAACTTATAGATAGATTGGAGAATAGGCTAACTCTATTGGAACTAGGATTTAGTTATTTAGTAGTAGCTAAAGAAGGGCGCCTTAAATGAACCTTATAAAACAACTGAAGTAAGAAGATTTCTCGACTACCTATAAATTAAGGATGCAAACGCTAGGATGTTATTAGTAATAGATATTAATAGGGAAGATTAATTGCTATCCATTCTAGTAGAGTACTAGTAGTATAATAAGCTATTTGCTAAAGAACTTAATACTAGATTACTAGAGTATAATAGCTATAATTATGAAATTAAGCTAAAGCCTAGAAAAGAACTAATATTTAAAAAGGTCTATAGACTTAATTAAGAAGAAATAGAAGTACTTGATTCTTACTTAGAAGAGAATCTTAAGAAAGGATTTATTAAACTCTTAATATCTCTAGTAGGGTATCTAGTACTCTTTATACTAAAGAAGAACGGAAAGAAATAACTATGCATTGACTATTAGAAACTTAATAATATTACTATTAAGAACTATTACTTATTACTACTTATATCTAAGCTATGCGACCTCCAATATAGTGCGAACTAGTTTATAGCTCTTAACCTTAAGGGAGCTTATAACCTTATCTATATTAAGGAAGGTGAAGAATGGAAAATAGCTTTTAGAATATAATGTAGATACTTTGAGACGCTTGTGATGCCCTTTAGACTTATAAACGCCCCCGCAATATTCTAGATTATAATTAATAAAACACTCTGATAATGCCTCGATAAGTTTATTGTGGTATACCTTAATGATATCCTTATTTTCTCTAAGATGCTGGAAGAATATATGAAGTATATATATAAAGTACTTTAAAGACTATAAGAAGCGAAACTCTTAGTTAAGCTAGCTAAAAGTAAATTCTACTAATAAGAAGTTAAATTCCTTAGATTTATTATTACTCTACGAATTATTTAGATATCTAAAGATAGAATTAGGGTAGTCTATAACTAGCTTATACCTACTTATATTAAGGGTATATAATTATTCCTCAGATTTATTAACTTCTACTAAAGATTTTTTAGGAACTATACTGAGATAAGCTAATAACTCTAGGACTTAACCTAGGAAGATAATATATTCTAATGGACTAGAGAATACTAAAACGACTTTAAGAGAATTAAGTAATATATAGAAGAAGATATTATTCTATTCATTCCCAACCCTAATAAACTATTTAAATTAGAAACTAATACCTTAGATTTCGCTATAGGTATATAACTTAGATAATAAGATAATAAACATTAGCTATAACTAGTTACTTTTAGATTAAAAAGATTTAGTAAATTTAAACTTAACTACTAGATATATAATAAGGAACTTATAGTAATTATTAAAGTATTTAAAGAATAGAGACTATAACTATTAGGAATAAAATAC
>JAXCEF010000327.1:0-63228 GCA_037178605.1 Colletotrichum euphorbiae
CTTTATTAGTAAGGCCTACCTACGCCTAGTGGACCCCCGCTATATAGTAGCTATAAACTTATCCTTTAAGGTTATAGAAGAAGCTACTTTTAATTTCTACCTCCCGGGCACACTTAGTAGCACACCTATCCAGGCTCATATTATTATTACTATAGGAGTTATTAACTCACTTAGCGCAAACCTACTCTTAGGTATACCCTTTTATAAAGACTACAGGTTACTTATTAACTTTAATAAAGGGATTATAAAGTTCCACTCTATATATAGCATAGCTACTAATATAACCTATAAGAGCATCCTCCCTATTATCTAGATAATTAACCTCATATAAGCTACTATAATCCCTCCCCATAATTCCATCTTTACTATAGTATACTACACTAACCTCCTAGCTTCCCTAACTACTAGTAACTAAGACTAGCTATAGTATTTCTATTCCTAGATCCCTTCTATAGTTAATAGCGTTATCACCTCAGATACCCTAAAGCTAGTCCTTTTATAAAACCCTTTAACTAAGCCGCTTAATATCCCCAAAGGGACGAGAGTTAGCACTTTAACCCGCTTTAATAATACTAATACTGCAAACCTCATTAACTAGGCTAATATTAATACTCTTTTCCTAGAACGTCCTAACGCCCTATCTATTATAATAGAGGAAGCCTTCTATACTATAATATCTAATAATACCCCTATTATAAATCACAGCCCTACAGAAGTCCCCTCCTATAGTATCTCCTAGCCTAACAGCATACTAATAATTAAGTCAGCCACTAGTATTAAGATCTACACTAGTAACCCTACTTTTATAGCCCGCCTAAAGGCAGTTTTTAATTACTATAATATCTTTTATAATTACAGTATTATCTCAATACCTAATAAAGAAGGTATATATACTAATTCTATTAATAGTTAGCAAAGCTAGGTCAAGGCCTCCCGCTCCTTCCCCCTAGGAATAGAAAACACTAAGCTCGCCTATAGCAAGCTTAATAGCCTCCACTCCAAAAGCAAGATATCCTTTGCCGTTAGATTAGTTCCTATTATATACCCCTTATTTATTATATAGCGCATAGTAAATAGAGTATAAAAAGGCTGCCTAGTAGTTAACCTTCGCCTATTAAATAAGGTTATACTTCCTAATATATACCCTCTCCTAGACTAGGACAATATCCTCAACTATCTATAAGGTAAGAGCTAAGTTATAGTACTTAACGCCACTAGATTTCTTTACTAGCTTCTAGTATATTACAAATACTACAACTTGATAGCTATAATTTCCCCACGCAGTATTAATATATCTAATATCGTTTTAATAGGGTTTAAAAACTCCCCCATATATACTTAACGCTTTATAGATAACTTATTCTATAACTACTAAGATATTATCTAAGCCTATATTAATAATATTATAATCTTTAGTAATACTACTAAAGACCACCTCTAGCACATTAAGATTATACTTAAGCTCCTTGAGGATAGCCGCCTCTATATCTCCATAGAGAAGTTATTTACTAGCTTTACCTCTATAAAGCTCCTCAGCCATATAGTTTACGCCACTAGAGTCTCACGCACTAAGAACCGCATTAAGGCTTTTCAGCAGCTTATATTCCCTAATAACCTCTATAACCTCTAGAGATATCTCGGGATAACAGGATAGCTACGCTATAATATACTATAGTTTGACGTTATTATAGCACCCCTTACCGACTACAAAATAGTCCTTTCCGCCCTCCTCTATAGCAAGAATAAGCTACCACAAGGAGTAACTAAATAGATATATACTTATTACCTAGCTTAAGTTACTTTTAAACCTATAGAAGAGGAGATTAAGTTCTAAACCTCCCTATAAGAGAACCTCTATAGTTAAGTCGCCCAGTATTACTATAATCCTACTAAGGAACTCTTTATTAAGCTAAGCATATATAAAGGAGGATTTAGAGTTATAGTCTTCTAGTTAGAGAACAAACTCCCTAACACTGAGATCAACCTCACTACGCTCAAGACCTCTAATATTCAGCCTATCCTATTCCTCTCTAGAGTAACTACACCTACTAAATAGCAATTTTATGCCATAGAAGCGGAGGTTACTAGCATAGTATAGGCTATTTAGAAGCTCTATAAGCTAGTTTAATCTAACTACTACCTTATAAATACCCTCACTAATTATACTACTACCTGCAGCATCCTCACCTATACCTCGCTATATATACTTAACCTTATAAAGGTAAATCTAAAGCTTACTAATATAGCTAATTACCTCTCGCAGTTCTAACTATACGTTACTTATATCCTAAGCAAACTTAACGTAGTACTAGACGCTCTCTCCCAGCTCCTATTACTTTAATATTCTAGTTAAGCCTCGCTATTCCCTAAGGCTAATAAACTCGCTAATATTAAT
This sequence comes from Colletotrichum euphorbiae, assembly GCA_037178605.1. Taxonomy (NCBI): domain Eukaryota; kingdom Fungi; phylum Ascomycota; class Sordariomycetes; order Glomerellales; family Glomerellaceae; genus Colletotrichum; species Colletotrichum euphorbiae. The sequence continues at coordinate 2,396 of JAXCEF010000327.1, forward strand.
AACAGCATCACTAAAAAGGTAACTAACTATAATTCCTCCAACTTTATTAGGCTTACTGAGGCCTCTATACCAGGAGCTTCTACTAAGACTATTATCTACCTTAATGCGGAGTTCTCCGCTTAGATCGTGAAGGCCTACGCTAATGACTAAAGATATAGCGCTATCCTGCGCAGTATTACTAATAATAACGCTAAGCAATAGCATACTATTACGCCTCATAATGCGCTTAAGGAAGAGCGCCGCGCTATAGCTAATAGTTATTACCCCAAACGTTTCTAGGTTTAGCTATAGATATAGCGTAATAGCCTCCTTTTTTACATTAATACTAATAATATAGAGAGGCTCTGTATTCCCTAAGCTATTATTCCCAATATCCTTCAGCTAGTATATAATAATAAGTACTACTTTAGTATTAATTATATAATTCATAAGTTAGCTAGAACTTAGTTCTATAATAAGGTGAAAGCCTGCTGCTTATATATCCGCTATTACCTAGGATATTAGGAGAATAGTATTAATTATAGCCTACCTCTAGGCACCTTTTAACCTATCCCCATAGTGCTCTACCCCTACCACACTATAATAATCAACTTTATTACAGACTTACCTCCTATCCCTTCTATAGGCACGTTTTAGGCCTTACTAAGCTATAACACGGTTAACTACCTCTCAATACAAACGTATAAGTTCTCTAAGAAAGAGCTTTTAATCCCTAGTAATAAGTAATATACCGCTTAGGATTAGGGACTTATATTTATCTGGTTTTAGCTAAGATATAACTAGGTTATCCCAGCGCGTATTATTAGTAACTAAGACCCCAAATTTATCTCAAAGATTTAGAAGGCTATTTTTTCTGCACTAAGACTTAAGCTCCTCCTCTCTACTATATATTATCCTCAGACTAATAGCTAGAGCGAGCAAACTAACTAAACTATTGAGATTGCCCTACAATATTATATATAGGTAGACCTAAATACACCCTAAGTAGATATTCTTCCCGCCCTTTAGTATAACCTTAATAATATATTATTAACTACTATTAGCTAGTCCCTAAATGAGGTTATACTAGGCTTCTACCCCTAGGCTATTCTTAATACTATTACTAATAAATCCGCGCCAACAGAGGCTATTGAAGTCCTCTAATACACCTACTAGGAGGAAGCTACTAGCCTTATTAATGCAGCTAATAAAATCCGCTAGTAGTACTATAACTATTATTAAACGGACGTTAAATTCAATTTTAGCAACTAGGTTTAGGTTCACCTTAGTAAGGGTTAATACCTACCTAGCTACCTAAAGCGTAAATAGTTAGCAACCTAAGCTAGCCTATTTTAAATTACCGCTAAGGTTAACCCCATAGCCTACTAGCTTAACCTCCTAGCTGCCTAGAAGATCTACCTAGTCCTTAATATCACTTAACTCTACTAACTAGCTAAGAGATCAAACCTATTTCATTAGATAACAGCCCCGCTACAACTAATCATTATAGATAGTTACAATAAGTGTGAGGTAGAGCGCCTTATTAACTAATAAATTAACTAGCAAGGGCGCAATCCTACTATCTAGTATCTCATTAAGTAGAAGAGCTACTCCACAGCTAAAAAATACGTGGGAGCCGCATAAAAGCCTACTAGTTCATACTAGTAACATAATTAAAGCCTTTAAAACAGCATTACCGCTCCACACTAACAAAGAGTGGGGCTAACCACGCCGCTCCTATCCCACAATAGGATCCCTTTAAATATTACTACTGCTTTCTTTAGGCCTATATATAATACCTTTGCTCAGCTTTGCCTAAAGATAGCCTTCTTTTATAGAAGTAGCATCATACCGCGCTAAGCCTTAGCGGGCTATTAAGGTATCTCATCTAACAAAGCTATTATTCTCCGCAACATTAGACTTATAACCCGCAAGGCTGACGCGCATCTCTATATTAACTATTCACTTCACTTCCACGCAGTTTTTCAACCTAAGCCTAGCGCCTTCCGCCTGAATTTTATATATAAAACCCTAACCTTTTCTTCTATACTATATATATTAAAATCTTTACTACTTCACTACTTTACTACTTTATTTATTTATTTTTTCTACTCTTTATAAGCCCTTATTAATCTTTACTAATTTATTACTATTCTTTTTAATATAATAATAGCTACTAATTACCTCTCTAATATTACTACTAGCGCTACTACCTCTTCCTAGGATGCTACTAGTATATTTTATACTACTACTAACCCCACTACTAATCCCACTAGCCCTAATAGATCTAAGCGCTTTAACTCTGTCTCCCCCCACCCTAATAATAATAGTATAAATATTAATAACCCTACTAATAAGAACTCCAGACTAGCTATTCGCCCTAGTATTACTCCCTCCTAGTATTCCACTCTTCTCCTAAGCTCTAACTCTTTAGCTAAGGATAATAATCTCCTTAATAACCCCACTAAGGAGGAAGAGGAGAATAACGAGGAGGAACTTAAGGAGGAGGATAACAATAATAACACGCCTGCTATCCCTAGCAACCCCGCCGCCAAGCGCCGCCCCAAGGCACCTATCACCCGCGCCGCCACTAATAAAGCTGCTATCACTCTCTTCACGTAATTCCCTAATAACGCCCTTTAGACTAAAGTCTTCTCCTTCCTTAGGGAGATCTTTAGCGAGAAGCATATAATTACTAATATCTCTTCTAACCTAACGGTCCGCTGCATCTAAGGCACCTATAAATGCGCCCTAACCGCTATACTAAGCGGTATTATATATAGCTACCTGCTCACTTCGCGCGCGTCTATGCTTATAGTATCTATTTCCTACTACCCTAGCGCTTTTAATACTAAGATTGCTAGCAGCCTCATCACATTTAATTACACTAACCTAATATTACTTACTATAGTTATTAGTCTCTAGAGTATCTATATAATTAATAATACTACCTATACTACTACTAGTAAAGCCTATAAGACTACTAATAACGTTATTACTGCTACTAAGCGCACTAATACCTAGGTTACTACTCTTACTACTAGCCTTTGCAATAAGCTTATTCCCCGCATCTCCACCCTCAAGGCTAGTATTAAGACCCTTAGCGCTATAGGCTAGAATAACTTTACTAACCGCCTCACTAATATTAAGAATAGTATAGTCACTAAGTAGGTCTTAAGTAATAAGATTACCCAGGCTACCGCTGAGGTTAGTAAGGAGGTAAAAGCCCTTCGCTCTAAGGTTACTTCCCTCCGCGCTCTCATCAGCAGGGTCCCTAAGATTAATTCCCTAACCCCTATCCGCGCCGCCCCTAAGACCACCACGCCAAATAAGAAGCGCAAGGCTAATAATATTAGCAATATTTTCAATTAGATCGCCCGCAACACAGCATTACTTCGCAGAGGATAGGATATACTTACTATTAGGATGATAGCTTTTTCTATTTGGGGGCAGATATTACCATACAAATAGTATGCAGTTACTATTATATACTATAATATATAGTTACTACTACGTAGCATACTGCTACTATTACGTGGTATCTACTATCTATAAATAAGACTAGTAGCATAGAATATAATAATATAAGACTTTCACTCCTTTAAGACTAAGACCTATCTTTTGTTATTTCACTATATATTATTCCTATTCACTATATATTATTCCTTTTCACTATTATTTATTAAACGTCTTATTACCCCCTCAGTACTGCCACAGGCATACTAAGAAGACGCTAATAAGCATAGTACTAAGGGCGCATAACTCTGTTTGGGGGTTATTTTATATTAGTTTTAGTAGCTGTTCTTAGCTGCCTGCTTATATATATCCTCTACATCGTTCTAATAGTACCTTATAGGTAAATTAAACACCTAATCTCCTTATTACTAGTGAGGTAGTGCCTTATTTAGACCTATTATAGTCTATTCTAATAATACTCGTAAAGACTAATAATCCCGCGCTATTTAGATAATACTCGCAAAGAATAATAATCCCGCGCAGACTAGATCTACGTAGGTATTACAAATACCCCCAACTTTTAAGTGCAAACTTTTAGCAACTTTCAGTAATACTACCTTATCCCTAGAGATACCTACTAGAAGTAAAGCAAAGCCCATTTTAATCTGAAGTTTAGTACAAGCAGGGCTAATTAAAGATAGCAATAGAGGAGAAGCAGAGCGCAGCAAGGTTTCCCTTAATTAGGGACTTCCTTTTAATTATGCTTCCTCTAGCGCTAGCAGATCAGATAGCGCACTAACTTCAGGTTAAGCGGGCCTATCTTTCTAGAAGAGGAAGCTATTTAGGAAGGTTTAGCAGCTATAGATTTTTTTTCCCCTTTTCTTTTCCTTTTTTTTTTCTCTTTTTCTTTTTGTTTTGCTTTGCTGCCTAGAAGTGTGGATTGCTATCCTTTAAGTCTATTCAGAATAGCACTAGGGACAATATCAGAGCTAGACAGCGCTTTAGAATATATAGCTTATTGTAATCCATAAGTCTATTTAGGATCGCAATAGGGACGATTAGGCTATTTTCTATTTTTTTTCTTTCTCTTCTGTTTTATTTTACTGCCCGGAAGTATAGATTACTATCCTTAGAGTCTATTTAGGATAGCAATAGGGACGATTAGAGCCGGGCAGCGAACAGATCAGCTATCTTGTTTTCTTTCTGCTAGCACTCTAATCCCCTTATAAATAGGCTATCTTTCTTCCTATCCTTCAGAAGGATAATCATCTTTCAATCCAACTTTTCACCTTCTTTTTCCACAGATACCTTCCTTCACATACGCGCACTATTATATCTATATATATATATATTTTATTCTATTCTTTTCTTAAGGGTGTTATATCACTTCAACAAGGCTTGTCATCTGATTCCGCGATATTCTAGGGATATCTCATCACCTAAGGGGCCTCCAATCAGGAGTCACTTAGCTCTGCATAAGTCCCCCTCACTCCGAGGACCATTTAGCAGTGAGTCGCCCTTGCTGGCGTAGGACCAAGGGCGCGCGACTCTATTCAGGGGTTTTATATTGGTTTTGGTAGCTATTCTTAGCTGCCTGCTCATATATATCCTCTGCGTCGTTCTAATAGTAGGCTTCTTTAGGTATATAGTAATCTCTTATAGCGTAGTAGCGATAGCATAGGGTAAATCTACGCTAGCTACTATACTATAGACCTTAGAGGCTAGGATACTTCATATAACCCTTTTATACTTCATTAAACTAAAGTGGATAACATTGCTAGTTACTATAAAGGTATTATTATTATTAGCTATAATCTTATTAGCAATAACTACAATAAATCTGATTTAGAAAATTGGTTAGTATTATTAGCAAAAGACCTATCTATAAATACAAAGAGTTTCGCTATAGCTAGGTCGATAGGCACGAAGGTCAGGCCTTAATTAAGGTTCTTCGTTTGCTATTTAAGGCGACAATTAAGGGCTTTTTTAATCCTCCGCAGTGGGATCTTAATGCTGGGCTATAGCAGATAGGTCTAAATAGGCCTTTGGTTAGTAAATAGAGGCGATATATACCCCCCTTGCCCTTTACTAAATATATTATTATTTTCATTGATTTAGAGATAACTTCAGGTCAATTAGCTCGATTTTAAACCCTTGCCCTTTTAGTAAAGAGTAAGACTGCTATTATTATCTAAAGTAATAATACCACTATTAAATATTAGTAGGGACTTATAGTTAGTTTACTATATCACTTTAGTAGGAAAATTAGCCTTTTTAAGCTCTATATCTTCTTATTATTAGAACTTTAGCCTAGATAGTCTAAAATATTATTAGTTTATATACTAATAATACTAAGATAGCTATTTATAGCTATTAAAGAGATTAATAGGCATAAGTTGAAAGATAATTAGTCTATCTTAAGATTCTTTCTATAGTAGTTACTATATATAGCCTACTAATAGGTACTAGCTTCCGTATTACTATATAGCAGTTTAATAATCCTCATAATATAGTTTTTGAGATATTTATTATAAATCTCCTTTACTAAGTCTATAAAAATTAAACTATTGAGCTCTATTTATAATTAGATATACGCTTATGTAATATTATAGAGCTATAGTATATAGCCCTGTTTTATAAGTAATAGGGTAATAATAAGAAGGAGTTACTAGCTAGCCCGCTATATTGTAAGTAATTAAGTAAATATAGAGGCTTCTTTATTATTATTATAGCCTTAAATAATAAGTCTCAACTTCTTATAGAGCTAATTAGTACCCTTGCTCTTTATCTCGTGGACTATATATAACTTAAAGATATAATACTAACTATAGGTTATAGCGGTATATAGGATAATTTTGAAAATACTATACTTCTAAAGCGCAGTTATCTCTATAGTTAATAAGGCTAAAAAAGGGTTTCTAGGTATTCTAATAATCCTATCTTTATATGGTTATATAGTAAGGTTATAATCTATTTGCTTCTTTGCAGTTAAAGATATTATAATATTAATAATTGTAAGTGCTTAAGTAGTAGTAGCTATAGAAGTAGCTATTATAGGCCTCTATTCTGCCCTTTTATCTGCTACTTATATACTTCTATATGTTAGGCCTGCTGGCGATGTTTCTTAGACTTATTCTTCCTTATGGGGGCAGCCTTAGTAGCGCGGGATCGGGCCTAGAAGTCCCTCTAGTAGCAGTATATCGGGACCTTTATTATTATCTGGTCCTATCGTCTATTTAGTATTTAGCTCTGGGGGAGGCGGCATAGCCTCATCAGCTCAGTACTACAGGCGGACGACCGTTAATTAGAGCGTCTGAGGCCCGCGGGGCAGGTCGAGAGTATAGGTCTCGCCATCAATAGTGAGGAGTTAGTATAGCCCTTGCCAGCCCTTTTTTTCCTAATAGACCCAGATAAGGGATAGTAGTAGTAGCTAAAGAATTAGCGCTATATCTAGGCTATTATAGGCAGTAAGAGTATTAGTAACCTATTGGGAGGCCTAATACTTCTAGAGGTCCTCTATTGCCCTCTATATAGCAGTAGCCCTTCGCTAGAGGTCTAGAGATAGGGGTAAATCATTGTTAATTTAGGGGTAGGCACTAAAAACGAGCAGTATAGGCACCAGGCTATTAGGCCCTATAGTATTATTAATAGCCTTAATAGCTATTTAAAGGATAATCTTATAGTCTATATTAGGTAGGTCTTTATAGATAATTATATATACCCTCTATAATATTATATAATATTACCCAACCTTACTAATAGAGTTATAAGCCTTAACTAGTACTTTAGTACTAGTTATTAAAAGCGCCTAAACAGTACTTCGCTATTCTAATAAAGTGAAGTTAGTACTAGTATTAGTAATAGTAATATCTAGTAGCTTGAGGTAGGTATAGATCTAGTATTATCTAAAGGTATTAAGCGTTGTAGTTATAAATAAATCCTTTACAAATTTAGCTGTATTAAATGTAGTTATAGTATTAATAATATAGAGTACTAGTCGCCCTTTAAGGTAAATGATATTAATAATTATAGTATAATTAAAATTATAGTTATTTTTAATTATGAATTTAAATTGATATAGCACCCCTATATTAAGTTAGTAGCACTTATACAAATTTATAAGATATTTAAGTAGGTATAACTTAACTTAGTAGCTAGCTTACTAGAGTACTTTATGAAGTTAATAGACTAATAGGTAGCTAAAGTATTAATAGAGTCTTTATAATTTAGCCTCTATGAGGTTATTATAAGCTAAAAACTTCTCTATCTCTAATACTAGCTATAAGTAGCCCTATTTAATATAATAGGTATAATAAGGTTACTCTATTATGAGTAGTTTTGAAGGTTATTAAGGAATATACCTAACTTATTTATATCTACTAGATAAAGCAAGAAGGGGGTATTTATAGATACTATATAGAAGGTTATGTCCCCAAATAGTATAGGGCTAGTTATTATCCCCATTAAGCTAATAGCCCCTCCTAGCCCAAATCTTATATTTACCCCTTTTGCTATTATAGAGTTAATTATAATATTAGGTATAATCCTCTTAAGTGCCTCAAGTTAGCCCTTACTAGCTATTAAAACTCCTACTGCTCCTATATTAGAGATAATACCTTATAGGATCTCTAAAGAGTATTTTCCTTTAACTATAAATAATTTAATAGGTATAGGCTTAGCTAATTCTTTGAATAGATCTAAATATATGATAGCGTAGTAAGCTAGTTAATTAAGCAATAGCCTCAAGATAGTCTTCTTATCCACAGTAGGAACCAAATGAGTGCTCTAGCCACTATTTGGGTCTATAAATTAGGTAAAAAACATATTATACTACTCCTCTTTAGAGTTGCTATTATTATGATAGTTCCTACCCTCACTAAGCAATTAGAAATATATTTTAATCTCCTTATCCTCATTCTTCTTTACTACTATATTATTAGTTATTCCTTTTATAGCCCCCTTATAGTAGGTTAGGAACTACTAGTAGGCTGCTTTTAATTTATTGAGGGCTTATGAGTTATTTCACTGTTATAAGTATGCCTCCTCCTTCTTCTTCTATATATAGTTAGTTAAATAGCATCTAGGTTCTTTATAAATGTAGCATTTTATATCCTATTACTATTATTTTAGGCTATTTTTATTATCTCTCCATAGCTTAGGCCTTCTAAATCTGCTATTTCAACCCTTACCATTATATTTACAGTCTATCCAATATTGCTTAATGTAATATTAGCCCTATAGTAGTAGTTAGCTATTTATAAATATAATTACGTTGCTAATAGCGACTTTAAGCTATTTATAGAGGCTTTTAAAGGTCTTTAATAGGTTTATAGTAGCCTATTCACACTCCTTAATTCCTCAGCAGCCTTAAAGGAGTTAATTGCATAGTATCTCGTTGCTTTAGTAGGCTTTACTAAGCGCTAGCTAAGTTAATATAAGGGTATTAATTAGAGTATCTAAGACTTCTAATTTGGGCTTTAAGGGATAGTCTATTATAATTAAGATAAGAGTAGTATTATTCTATATTATAAGATAAGCTTAAGTAGACTCTTTAGTCTCAAAGTATTCCTTAAGCCTATTAATAATTTAGGTGCTATTTAGATGAGGCTATAGGTAGTAAAAGCTCTCGTAGTAGTATTTTAGCGCCCTTTCCTTAAGTATTATTGGAAAGGCTGCTGGGGTTAGTCCTTTTTGATACCTATCCTTTTATAAGTATCTTAAAATAATCTATTGTTTTAGCTTGAGAATATCTATACTTTTGCTACTATACTTTATCTTATTAGTATATATCTTAGCTAGGTCTGCGATTTAGTGTATTAATAGGCGGGTGCTATTATCCTTTAGCTCTTAGCGATCCTCTTGCAGCCTTTTTATAGTAGGTTATCTGCTGGGCTAGTAGCTGCAGCTAATGCTCTTATTAGCATTGTAATATTATTATCCAAGAAGTTAGTAATATCCCTGCTAAACTCTTCCCTATCCCAGTTTCTTGCAAATATAGTACTTCTCTTAATCTACTTATTTACTTCCTTAGTAGTCTAGAAGTAGGAGTTATCTATAGTTATAATCTTATATATATAGCTTATAATACTTAATCTATCTTAGATAATATAGATACTATTATCTATTAGATACTAATAGATCTTCTTTATAGTTACTAGGCTTATTTTCTAGAAAAGCTCAATAAGTAGGCCTATGAAGTTTACTATAAACTCTATCTATAGGTTCTTGCTGAAGAGTTTATTATATTTATAGGTTTTAATATAGTATAGGATCTTAGTAGTTACTTACTTTATTGTGGTGTTTTTATTAAATCTAATATCTTAGCCCTAGTCCTCCTTATCTACTAGGGCCTTACTCTTTACTAGTATTAGTAGTTCTGTGATAAGCTTGATTAGCTATCGGCCTGGTGGTATTAGTGATATTGATATTGCTAAAGACCCCTTAGGAGTGCTTATTTGTGGCTATGTAAGTGGTGGTGGGGGTATTGGTGTTGAGGGCCCTGGAGTCACTATTATATATAAATGAGGCGTAATTAATGATTTGAAAGATTAATTAGGTGGTTGCGTGCTGTTTCTTCTAGTGTTTCCAGCTCTCCTCGCCCTTAGCGATAGTTGTTAATAAGAGGTAGTAATAGCGATAGGTGGTCCTTATGTAAAGTAGAGGCTTATGATATATATGAGTTAACGTTATTTTATTGTTATTTGACGTCTCTACTGGCTGGGTATTGGGAAGAGCAGGAGCCAGGTGGGGACTGCAAAGATAGCAAACAACACAACACTACCCACAAAAGGATAGAAATAACAAAAGTAGGCTCAAAAGATATGCATAGCGATTCGCAGATCTGATTAGAAAGAATGGGAAGAATTGGGCTTGAAATGAAAGAGATATCGTGGAAATCGTATGTCGGATTATTAAGGTATAAGCCTCTTGAGGCCGAAAAGACTATTGATGATGGTGATGATGATGGATATCCTGAGTGCTGGATGCGCGCGTATATATGCGCATATGGGCTTATATAATCACAGCTTTCCTAGCTATGCGTGGGCGCCAACCCACGTATCCTTTCCTAGTATTGCGTCATATAGTTGAATAATGCGCTGTTTGAGGCTTGAGTTGTAGTTATTTTGTTTTACTCTAACTTATATCTCTAGGTTAAATTGATAAGCTCTTCTTCTCATGATGTGAGGGTCTTGTGAGAGTTAATTATTGCGTGAAGGTTAACTGTTGGGGTATTAGTAGGCCCCTTTTATAGTTATCTTCCTACTTGAGGGTCTCGTAGTGGTGATATTAATAATAATAGTGAGAGTTGCGTAATAGATATAAGGATTAAATTGAGTCCTCTGAAGTAGTTAGCCTACATATCTAACTGCTTATAGTCTGTTAATTAACCTATGTAGTATAAAAGAGCTACTAGTAATAATTATTAAGTAGATTTAATATGCGAATTAATTATAGACTAGTAGAGCTTTTATCTCTTTGAGTAGTGACCTTGCTGATCTGCGGTTTCGTAGCGTAGCTGAAGTGGTGTAACTGTGAAGTTAACTACTGATTAGTGTTGGTTTCACACGGGGTGGGTGATAGTACGCGCGCGTAGCCCTAATATGTATTGTCTGTATTGAAGCTATTCTATAGTGCGAGTGTGTATTTCTCTAAGATATAAATAGCTATTTGGGCAGTAGTGTTGTGCTATATTGGGCCTGCGAATATGGTTACGTGACGTACGTACGTATGTATGATATTGTATCTCGCAGAGTACTTATCCTGCTACTCTATGGGTTAGGGAGTTATTGCGCCACTTAGTTTAGAAGCAGCTTACTTAATTAGTTTTCTAGTTACTAATAATACTATATAGGAACCTATAGAAGCGGAAGTAGTAGGTTAGGAAATATTTAGTATAAGCTTCTACCTCTATAGTCTCTATCTCCTTAAGTACTATAGACTTATTAAGCTAGTTTACTATTACTTATAGGTAGTAGCTACTAGTAGTTTTTATAAGTAGTAGGTTTATAATAAGGTTTATAGAGAGGTTAGAGTATAGCTAGTTGGGTATTAGTAGGGGCTTAAGGAACCCTTTTTTTATTTGCCCCTAGAAATATATTTCTCTATATATAATATAGTTCTATATAAACCTTTATATAGTTTGGGACTAACGTAGCTAGTAGAACTGTTAGCTTATTATCTTAAGCGTGCTATTATAATCTAGGTAAGTAGTTATATTTGAGTTATGGCTCTGCTAGATAATCTTAGTGTAGAGTGCTCCTAAGGGGTTATTATTATTCGCTCTACTAGGTATCTATAGTCTCCCCCAGAAGGTTAGCCTCCTGAGGTTATTAATATTATATTTACTAAGCTAAACCTTTGCTTTGATATCTAGTGGGAAGCTATATAGCTGTTAAGTAACTATATTATAGGCTGCTCTATAGGTAGCGTTATTTTTTGCTGTCTTCTGCTATAGTGCCTATAGCTCTAGGTCCCTAGTAAAGACTACTGCGTCTGGGATATCTAAGTAGCTTGCTAGCGCCTAGTTCCTCCTTACTAGGGGGCTAGCTATAGGGTCTTCTTGGGGTTATATGTAGTTAGGTATTAGTTATAGGACTCTTCTCTGCTTCTACTTATTATTTCACCCCTGGAGTATATTTTGCTCCTGCTGAGAGAGGGCGTTAGGGGCTACTGCCTCCCTATTAGGGCGGTACTTAATATAGAAGTTATATTGAGATAACTTCTCTACCTACTTATTCTAATATTCTATAAGGCGTTACTTTTTTATAAAGTATTTAAGCTCCTAGTAGTCTATTAGTATCTTAAAGGTAGGGTCGCTATATAGCTCTACTCTCTATATATAGAGATAAGATAGTACTACTAGTAGCTTTTTATTATGGATAGGGTAGTTATATTCTAATAGTAATAGCTTCGTCAAGTGAAATATTACTAGGCGCTAGGTGCCGTTAGGTTAGCTTAAGAGAGCACTCCTCTAAGGGCAAACTTAGAGTAATTAGTCTCTATTACTATTTTATCCTCTAGGTTAAACTAGCAGAGGACTAGTTAGGTGCTAAATAGCCTCTTAAGCTCCTCAAATACCTTATCTTAGTTTTTCCCCTAGCGGAATACTATATCTTTCTTAATAAGCTATATTAGTGGCTTAATAATCTCCCTATAATTAGGTATAAGTATATTATATTAGTTAGTAAATCCTAGGAAGCTTTAGACCTCTTTAGGTGAGGTAGGGGGTAGCTATTTAATAATTACTTAGAGCTTCTTAGGATTATAAGAGAGGCTCTTCCCTACTATTATAACGAACTCTATATACTTAATCTTTTTAAGTGAGAACTTATACTTTATAGGATTGAGGTTAAGTCTAGCTACTACTAGCCTCTAGAGGACCTCCTAGACCTTCTTCTTATAGTTCTATTTTATTTTATCTAAGTAGATTAGTATATTATTTATATAGGCTATAATAAAGTTATTTAAGAAGTTTTATAATATATTATTAATATATTATTAAAAACTAGTAGGGGTGCTAGTTAGGCTTAAGGGGTATATTACTTACTTAAATAAGCTATATTAGATATAGAATACTATTCTCTTCTAGTGCCCCTCTATAATTTATAGCTTATAGAAAGCAGCTACTATATTTAACTTTATATATTATTTAGTTATATTAATATAGCATAACGTTTCAGAGATTAATAGTAGGTGGTATTAGTTCTTTTTAGCAATTACATTTAAATCCCTATAGTTAATATAGAAGTAAATATCTCTACTTAGCTTCCTTATAAAGAGTATTAGAGCACTAGCTAATAAGCTGCTAGCTTAAATAAACCCCTTATCTAGGAGGTCCTATAAGGTATTCTTAAGTAGTAGTAGTTCCTCCTGCAATATACCATAAAGGGGTCCCTAGGGGAGTAGCAGTTCCCTTTTATCTAGAGTAGAAATAAGGTTAATCTAGTAGTTTGCTCTAGGCTAGCTGGGGGGAAGTGGGTGGGCCTTATCTAGGTTAAATAAGCTGGGGAACTCCTTTAGGATTTAGGCTAGTACTCTATATAATTAGTTCTCTTTTAGCTTAGGTTGAGGGCCTTCGTAATATCTACTAGGCTAACTACTTGAACTTATGCCTCTCTAGCGCCTCCCTAGTGCTTATTCCGCCTCCTCGCTAGGTGTTAATAGATTGCGGAGAATAGTGTGGCGTCTAGAAATTTAATAGCCCTTATCTCTATTATAAGGGGTGATTCTTCCTGCTCCTTTAGGTATAGCTTAATGCGGCCCTAGCTATAGCGCACCTAGTGGGCTATAGCGTTATATATAACCTTATTTTGCTTTATTTATAGCTATTCTAATAGGATCTCTAGGTTAAGGACTTCTACTATATATATAAATATATACTTAATATGGCTACTTATCTCTAAGCTAAAGGCTATTATACCTAGGGTATTACTTAGTAAGGGATTACTAAGGGTATACCTTTTTATAGGTTACTACTTCTTTTTAATATATAGAAGGTAGAGATATTAAGCTAGAGACTAGCTAATTATTATATAGGTTTTACTATTAGTATTAATTAGGGCGTAAGCTAGGTATCCTTTATTAACTCTAACTTATATAATAGTAAGTTCGCTATTTATTAGCTGCTCTAATTTATATTATTTCTAACTTAATATCTCTTTCTTAGTAGGCTCTAGGGCCTGATTTTGCTCTGGAGTTAGGTTTTTCCTAACTCTTTATTATTATTATTAGAGGAGTATATTTCTACTTAGTAGTTCTCCTCCTCCTCTTAGTTAGTAGAATTAACTTTTAGGGTTCTAACTTTAGTAACTTTTCGTAGCTAGTTATCTCTTATAGAGTAATATTATATAATATAGCCTTTAACTCTATAGGTATAGTAGATATAGGTATCTTTAGGGCGGGTATTCTTATCTCTTTACTAATAGGGATATACTAGGTAGCTATTAAAGAATAACTCTAAGTCCTATTAGGGGTAATATTTCTTCTTTACCCTTAAGATATATATAGCCCTAGTTATATAGGTATCTCTATTAGTATCCTTAGCTACTAGCTTCTAGTAGGGAGCTTAGAGGTAGCTTAGAGCTTTCTAGTATTTAATCTTCTAGGTGATATTCTAGCCTTTTGAGAGCTACTTATTATAATTAGAAGGTAGGTTAATAGTAATTAACTGGTCTTTTAGCTTAGGAGTGAGGGTGGCCTCTCGGAGGGATATCTAGACCTACTTAGGCTAGTTGCTGCCCCCTATATCTGCTAGGGTCTGCTTGAATCTCGATAAGAAGGCTGAGAGGGACTCTATCTCTCTTTGCTGGAGGGTCTGTAGTTAGGCTACTACTTGAGACTATAGATTATGATCCTTCAAGGTTTAGTTGAGGTAGGCTATAAAATCCTTGGGGTTATATTTTTCTTTCTTACTACTTATTCTATAGAAGGTGGAGACTACTAGTTGGGGGTTAGTATTTAAGTATAAATTAATAATATATTATATCTCTATATCTATGGGGTAAAAGACCTAGTTAATTATGAGAATATATCTTATTTATTGCGCTTATGAGGTATATTCTCTCTGCTAACCTAAGAACTTTTGGGGTAAGGGTAGTAGCTTCTAGGTTATTATACTAGGTATTACTAGTAGTCTACCAGTAGTAGTTATTTAGGGGGGTATAGCTAATTACTAGTTACTCCTCTATAGCTCCTATATTTACTACTAGAGGTAGTTTAATACTATTACTAAGTTAGTATATAATAGCTTGCTTTAGCTATTAACTATTAGGTTATTAATCATCTTAGTAACTAATGGGGAGCAGCGCTTAACCTATCTCTTATTGTTATAGTAGTGAGCTTTAAATATGCGAAGGGCTGGACCTGAGTTTGTGCGATAAAGAGGTGGCGTAATACTGTTTATTTGAAGCTAAAGAGGAAAAGAAAGATTTTTCCGCTTTAGTGAGGTTATGCTAGGCTTGTGGGTGGCTACTGGGTGGGCCCTAAGCGGTGAATCTGGGCAGAAGCCTAGATGGTTCTAACTGGGCGTAGCCTGTAATAGATAAGATCTATTGGAATCTAGTAGTATACTTACTAGCTAATCCCTTTTATATAAAGTTAGTAAGTTTATACTTAGTAATTTATTCTTTATCTAAGCTTCTAAAAGCTTCTTAAAGTTTCTTCTTAAACTTACTATACTTCTTAAATACTTTCTAAGTTTCTTTATCTTATTTATTATATAGCCTGCCTAGCTAGTCTCTTATATATATTTTAAATTAGATAGGAGTATCTCCTCTAAAGAAGGAGGTAGCTTAGTGAACTTTTATAGTTTTATCTTAAAATAAGGCGGTATAGTAATAAAAATAAGCTTAGGTATAAGTAAGAAATCCCCAAAGGGTTCCTAGCTCTCCTGAGTATAGAGCTAGTTCTAAGTACTTAGCCTTAGGTCTAGAGAGCATAAGCTAAGTAGTAAGTTATATATTTTCCTACTAAGGCTAGAGGATTATATTATATATCTATTAAAGGCTTATTATTTCTTAGGTATTTATAGGAGCTATCTAAGCCTATTAGTTATTTATAGGTCTTAGGGCTATAAGTTATATATTCCTAGTATTATTAGCTTACTATATTTTAGGAGTTAATATAATTTCTACTTTATACTATTTAGTAATATTAAAAGTTAACTTACTAAATAGAAGTAATTAAAGTATTATAGTTAGCTATCTAATAGTAGGGTTCTACTAATAGAAGCTAAGAGATAATATCAAGTTAATAGTATAGTTTGATAGAGCTATATTACTAAATAAATCTTAAGGTTCAAGAAGTATAGTAATTAGTTATAGTTCTTATAAGGGGGTTATAATATAAGATAAAGCTAAGATTATCTATTAGAGTAATTATAAAGTTAATTACTAAAGAGCTATAGAAGTCTATTCTTAGGGAGACCTAAGTCTATACTATATATAAGTCCTAAATAGTTCTCTCTAGTCCTACTATTAGGTAATCACCTCTATATATTAGTAATTATAATTAGTTAGTAAGACTAACTAATTACTAAGCGCTTCCTCCTATACTCTACTAATTACTCCTTATCTTATTTTTATATAACTTATACTATAGTTCTCCCGTTCTATAGGAGTCCCTAGTGTTCCCATGATCCTGCAATATAAATATCCTGTCCTAGCCGTCCGTCGTCCAGCTGGTTAGTTGGCTGTTATTCTTGCATAACGGGTCGTAATATATTAATATTGCTAATACTATTAATAAGTTAGTAAAGACTGCTTAACCTTATCTTAGATAGTATAAAAGGGCTCTTCTGAGAATAATTAGTAAATTAATTATCTACCAAGATAGAGAGCTTCTATCTCTTTAAGTAGTAAGCTTATTAATCTATAGTTATATATTATAGCTAAAGTAGTATAATAGTATAGTTAACTACTAATTAGTATTGGTTTCGCATAGATAAGTAATGAAATATATATAGCTTAAATATATAGCTTAAATATATATAGCTTAAATATATATATTGCGTAGTGAGGCTATTTTGAGTTCTATATATATAAGAGTAAGATATAAATGGCTGCGTAGGCAGTAGTAATGAACTATATTAGGCCTGCGAATACGGTCACGTGACCTTATATATATACGTACAATATTATATTCAGCAGAGGCCTAGTCCCATAACTCCGCGAATTATAGTATTAGCGCAATAAGTACTTATATTATTATTACTTAGAGCGTTTTATATCTAATTTAATATAAGTAATTAGTATATAAGATTAATAGGGACCTATATTACGATTTAGAGGAAGAAGATAAAGTATGAAAGAAGAAGATAATAGAAAATTATAAATAGAATATAGGCCCTAAAGGAGCATAAGAATTACCTTATAAAGCATAGCCTCATAAAGCATAGCCTCATAAAGCATAGCTAACCCTAAGGTAGTATATTAGATGAAGGGTCTAGGAGTATAGTAAATTGGGCTAAAGATATACCTAATATATAGGCGGACTCCAGGCGGACTCTAGGCGCGCTAGTTTAGTTATAGGCGCGCCGCAAAAAGGGCTTCGCGTATTAATAAGGAAAGAGCGCATATGAGTTAGATTCAGATAACACACAAGAACGTATACGAATTTACTACTCTATTTGACAATTTTCATGAGGTGTCCCGAGTTGTGCTGGTGTGGTTGGCTTATATGTACGATTGCGGCAAAGCGCACATTGTTCCTATCCTTCGAAGGAGAAATGACGAGAAGCCCAATGCACCGTTACTGACAGGACGGTCCGGGGATTCGGGAACCTTACACCATAATTTGTGTTAGCATGCTATAGGATCATCCTTGCTAGCCTCCATGTTGGGCCCAACTCTCTGGCTCGCATGTCCCACCGACGATCCCGTAACCCCAAAGATGGGACGGTATAATATGTCATCAGGAAGCTGAGGATAAAGCCCAGAAATTCCCCTTTCCCCCCCCGCCCCCCTTCATACTTTGAGTCGAGTTTCATGCTTCCCTTGGTTCAAGATAGCTGCCTCTGCTACGAAGATTGTTGTTGACCATCCATCAGTCATCACGGACGTCACACCGACATTCAACGCCGACCTCGTTCCCGTAGCCCATCATGGCGCCTACGTCGCTGCTTTTGCCAGAGCTCTCTAGCTGGTCAGGCATCGGCCTGTTAACGTTGGGAAGCGTCTTCGTCTTATTTCTCGTCAGCCGAGCATTCTACAAAGTTCCCTACCCCAAAGGCGTGCCGCTCGTTGGGGAACCCGAAGGAGCGACGCGATTCAGTTTTCGAACAGTCACGCGTTACTACAGTGATTGCCCCGGCCTATTCCGGGACGCCTACGACAACGTCAGTCAAGGTCCCTGTAGCTCCAAGACGAATACTGGCCCAACCTTAAGCTAACCACTCTGCGTCAAAGACAGTATATCAAGAAGGGAAAAGCCGTAGTTCTTCCCGGCCTCGGTTTCCGCCACGAGGTCATCATGCCAACGAGCTCGATGCGATGGTTTCAGACGCAACCCGAAGACATACTCAGCGCCAGGGAGGCATTCGCAGAGATCGACCAGGTTCACTACGTACTCGGAGATGCTCGGTACGTCACCGATCCCTGGCACGGTCTTTTGGTCCAGACGGACATCAATGCTGCTCTCGAGAACGTTTGTGCCGCCGTGAACGACGAGCTTGGTGCTGCGTTTGACAAGTGGTTTGGCACTAGCACAGAGTGGAAGGACATTGATATATTCAGGGCTATGAGAATGGTTGTGGGCCAGGCCGCTGGCCGCTTTACGGTTGGCTTGCCCATCTGTAAGTAGAATTATGTTTCAGATAAAGCATCGCAACGAAGTTAACCAAAGAATACGGCAGGTCGTGACGAGGAGTACCTCAACTTGACCTACCAGATCATCGACCAGCTTGTCACAAATGCGGGAGCTTGCGGTGGAGCTCCGAGGATACTGCGACCGCTTTTGGGGTTCCTCATTAACCTCCCAATCCACAACAAGATCAGCAGATTGCGAAAGATATTCGAACCCATCTGGAAAGAACGCGTTGAACGCTTGAGGTACAAAAAGGGCGACCCGGAACACCCCGAACCACAGGATCACCTGCAGATGATGGCGAGATACGCCCAGAAGGAGCGAGTCGAAGAACTCAACAGCCTCGATTGCATGACCAAGCGTCTCATCGCCGCAAACTTCGGCTCAATGCATCAGACAAGTATACAGGCGACGAACATGTTCCTCAACATCATCGGTTCCGATGCGGAATTCAACACGGTTGCGATCCTGCGAGACGAAGTGAACCGAATCCTATACGATGAGGACGGCAGCGATAGCTGGACCAAGGTCAAAGTCAGCAAGATGGTCAGATCGGACAGCGTCGCCCGCGAGACTCTCCGCCTGAACGCGTTCGGAGGGCGCGCTCTGTTTCGCAAGGTCATGATCGACGGCTACAAGGGACCGGACGGCACGATCTTGCCAAAGCATACTCTCGTCTCTTTCCTAGGACAGCCAGCGGCCACGGACGGCGAGTCGTTCGAAGATCCGCTCAAGTACGACCCTTTCCGGTTCTCCCGAATCCGCGAGGACGCCGTGGCCAAAGACGAGAAGGCTCCCCCACTCAGCTTTGTCACTACCAGTCCCGAATACCTTCCCTTTGGTCACGGCAAACTTGCCTGTCCCGGTCGCTTCCTGATAGACTTTGAGTTGAAGATGATGATCGCTTACGTGTTGGGCCATTACGACGTCGAGTTTCCGCCGGAATATAATGGTCAGCGACCACCGAATTACTGGTTGACGGAGGCGCTTTTCCCGCCTGATAATGCCAAGATTAGGATCAAGAGGAGACAAGATTGCCAGAGGCAAAACATGGACTAGTAATTGAGCAATTAGGTTTGCCGTGCCTGCGAATAAGTCCGCGTCACCAACGTGCAAGGGATCCTGGTGGTCGACTAGTCCCGACGATGTCTAGAAGGGCTGTTGGCGCCGACTCCCATTGGCCGCGTCATTCGGGTTGCAGTGTCCTTGTGCTTTGGAAAAAAAGTCTAGTGAAGCTCTGACCACCGCTTCCTTGTCATATTGCTGCCGACATCGTATCAGTTGAGTTCCGCCATGGTTGGAGGGCTCTGATCGTCAGCGAGACGCTGGTTTACAGCGCCTACCGAAATGACGGCCCGTGTACCGCAAAGGTTCGCAGCGGAACAAGACAAACGAACTCTAAAGGGGACACCAACATGGAAAAACTAAGGAGATCACGGAAAATCGAAAAATGCACGGAAACCACAGCTCACTGAACAACGGCGGGTCCTCGCGGGCAAGCAGCCCAGGACACACTCCAAGAATTGCGGCGAACCGTTCCACTTCATCAACATGGCAGATCACCTGATCTGCCCGGCTAGCTCAATCGGTAGAGCGTGAGACTCTTAATCTCAAGGTTGTGGGTTCGACCCCCACGTCGGGCTCAATTCCCGTCCACGAATGCGCGCACATACATTTTGCAATTTTCCCCAACGTATCTTAACTCGGGTATCAACTGGGCTTGCATCTAGAAATAGGTCTTTGGATTGACTGTAACCTTTTGCTTCCTCTGATTTCTGTAGCTTATCTTTAAGCTGGCTTTGAGGAGGGAGTCCTTAGGGTATCTTGATGCGGTCGCCTTAGCTAAGATACCCGACGTCTCCTTCCAGTACTTGCTCTAAAATTTCTAATAGAACTGATAAAATCTTGTGAACTGCCCCTCAGATTGATATGATGATGGACGGAATTCAAACTGGCGACTGTAGGTTTCCCCGTGACTAGTTGATGGTTAAGGGCGGAAGACACGCTAACCCCCTAACCCTAAATCCCATCTAACGAAGGAGCGCGAATGGTAGGAATCCTCGGGGCCAATCAACATCCTAGCTAGCTTGTGTGCCCAAACGATGTAGATATCTCCCTGGATCTAGTTCTTGATATTGGCCTCGGCGTATATTCTCAATATTGGGCCAAAGGTTCCTTGTATCTGTGGGATCGTCCGACGAACCTTTTTGCTTTGTCCAATACGCTAGAGGTGGCCGGGAGCCTGTATGAGGGTTGCCTGGTTCGGGGCGTTCTCAAGTTCTCCCACAAACGCACGCTATCGTGATCTTTTCTCGCATCGTCCGACCTCTGCTTCCCCTCCAACACATTCCATCCGAATATTATAACGAAGCTAATAAAAATCTCCTCGCTCGCATTCACGCAACGACCAAATGCATACCTCTCAGGCGCAGTAAAGTCTGCAGTTTTAAATCGAACAAAGCCAAACGTGTGCGGGTCTGTCCCGTGTAGTAATTCATCTGAGAGAGTACAAATACTTGCCCCTGTTCTGATGCAGGCTCAAGTGGAATCCTTTCCGAACTTCGACGCTACAATTCATGAATTCTTGCGGGAATCACTGCTTATATCGCTCTTTCCCTCCAAATATCCAGAGTCCCTTGAGACTCACGTTTCAACACAACAGGCTATCGGGTGGAAATTACCTCGCAGCTCCCGAACGCTCACAGTCAAAACACCGACATTTTTTTGAGGTATATTGCAGTTGGTACAATGCTCTCTGGTGTCGATCGCGTAGAAATAAAAAGATCAGCAGGCCCTTATTGAATGCCCTTCACGTCACCGTAAACGCAGCCTCTGTGGGAAGACAGCCCCTTGCCTTGTCTTCGTTCATATCCTCCAGATTGCAGCTTCGCAGCGTCACTCACGGCCGGTCGACAGTATGCCGTCACAATCTGCTGTTGTCGTAATTCACCTCTGATCGCACTGAGAAATATACCAAAGGAGATCTGAGCATCTCGGTCATACTGAGAGCGGTGAGCAAACAGACTCACATTGACTGCATGTCAATCATTTGATCATCTGGTGGTCTTTTGAAGCAAACCAGAAGCCTGCGTACTTGTTTCAATCAAATCATACAAGTTAGCGGCAGTGCTGCTAGATGAAGCGGTGCTGGGTATGGCGGGGAGTGGCTGCTATTAATAGATGGGTCACGAGCCTCTAGCACTGTGATATGATGGGACTTGTTCTGGATAACAACCTCGGAATATGAGATAAGGGAAACCTGTAGGATATTAATGCCTTCTATCTATATATTAAGTACCATGTCGTATTCGCCAATGCTCTTTCAGAGCCAAACACTTTTCGCCGCATCATGCATGCAACAGAGCTCTCAAATCGCTATGTTATCATGAACACCTGCATCCCAACAATAGTTGTCTAAACTCAGTGGATGCACTGAACCCTTCGCACGCTGACGCCACATCCACCGTCGAACTTCCTTACTTGGACCTGGTGGGCAAGACGATCTTGGCTTGGTCGCTCTGTTCCTCGGCCGCGTCCATGTAAAGGTCAATGAGACAGCCCGCAGACCAAGCTTGGGTGGGACTCTGTGTCTTGTCAGTACTTTGAATCATTAAACAGGAAGAACACTTACCGAATCAGGGCAGTCCTCTCCGTTCTTCTGGGTTAACTCAGTCAAACCCGCCCAGACGCTCTCCTTGATCATCTTCTTGCAGCCCATCAGTCTTCTGGTGACTTGCTGGAAAGCTTCAATGCGGTCGGCGTCCGAGCTCCTTCTCGCCAAGTCGAACTTCAGCAGAGCTCGAAGGAAGAAACCAGTGGGCCAGAGCCATTCAGGGCCTTGATGGTAGTTCCGTCCCTTACTGGTAGCGAAGTCATCGCTGTCCTCGCTGTTGCGGTAGTAAGGCCTGTAGTTGAGATCGGCCGGGTCCAAAGTTGCCATACCGGTGGGGCCACGAAGAACCGAGTCAGCAACACAAAGGGCATGCAAGGCATGCTCGGGATCGAAGAGATCAGGCGCGGCGCACATGGCAATCGGGAAGTTGGGGCGGAGCTGGTAGTCCTCGTACTCCTTGCCTGACTTGTATAAGTCCTTGTAGATACCACGTCGGTTGGCGATCTTGCTGTTGACATCGTACTTGGAATCTTCATCAGGAGACACTGGTACGTAGTAGCAGCGCTCGAAGTTTGCACGGATGAGTTCAGCCCAGTCGTTGAAAGAGATCGAGGAATCGTCTGCTTTCGTGACAGTCGAGTACTGGAACTTGCCCTCGGAGCTGAGTGAGGCGACCCACTTCAAAGTGCTGTAGAGTAGGCCGGTGATCTCCACGGCGGCACCATCTCGAGGTGTGCCGGGTACACCCTTGGAGCCGGCGCGAGGGCTTTCGCCCATCTTGTCCATCCATGTTCCGCAATTGTGCTGGTTGCCTCCGAAAACAATGCCGGTGTTCCAGTCAACTTTGATCGAGATGTTGAAGCCCTCGTCGCTCATTTGCGAATCAATTGAAGGACCGGCATTGGCTTCACGGAAGGACATGCCAGACGCATGTCTCTGCAAGGCTTCCTGAATGATGTCTTCAATTGTGCTCTCCTGAGAGTAGGCGCGTGAGTCCTCGACATCGAACCATGTGTCGTCGTAGGGCAAGAAACGTCTTCTGACCTTCTCCTGCAGCAGACTCAAGCCGTTGGGTGCAAACTTGGTGTAGTCTTGGATGCACTGAAGGAAGAACCAGATGGAGTCACGAGAGTTGTATCTCGGCAGAGCGCCGCTGCTGAGCAGGTTGGGAATCATGCCGTGCTTCAGAACACTGGCGAAAGCAAAGATGTGCTCCTTCGCCTCATCAAAGCGGCCAGTGCCAAGGTAGAGACCACGAAGGGAGATGAAGACGTCGCGGCCCCAGCATCTTGCCCATTCGACAGCAAAGTGTGGAAGTCCTGCGGCCAGGGATGGGACCAACTTCTTTGGCCAGAGAGACCCGGACTTGACCAGGCCGGTCTGCTGTACACTGACCATGGCAAGGCTCTGGAGGAACCACTGTCCTTCGCGGACATTGTCGTTCATCTGCTCCAGCCCCCGCTCCCAAGCAGCCATGTAAAGGGTTCTCATCACGAGACCGAAATATCTGGGCAGCAAGAAGCTGGGGATCTTGCGGATCGCATCGAAGCGGTCCTTTAGCCAAGCGGCCGGCTTTCCGAGCCGCTCGAATTCCGGGGTCTGACTAGCGCGT
This sequence comes from Colletotrichum euphorbiae, assembly GCA_037178605.1. Taxonomy (NCBI): domain Eukaryota; kingdom Fungi; phylum Ascomycota; class Sordariomycetes; order Glomerellales; family Glomerellaceae; genus Colletotrichum; species Colletotrichum euphorbiae. The sequence continues at coordinate 26,356 of JAXCEF010000327.1, forward strand.
TCCAACCTTCCAATGGTGTAGTCCAGCGCCCACTGACCATCGCGAAGGTTCTGGCATAGGGGATGTGCGAGGTTATTGTCTCTGATGATATCCTTCAAGATACTCCACCAACCCTGGATACCCGCATAGACAAGCTTTCCGTACCCAGGAATCTCGTAGCAGCCATCTTTACCGCCACTGCCATCACGCTCCTCGGCCTCGCATCGGTAGAGCAGGAAGTTGAGGTCGACGAGGTTTAGATTCTCCACAGCCGCTCCCGCACCGGAGGTAACGTAGGTATCGAGACCCGCGGAGTGTTCAGCAGTGGGGATCCACGTCTCGAACAGGGCAATACTGCCAGGGGGAAACTTGTCGCGAACGGCAATGATTGTCTCGTCGCCCTTGACCTCCATGCGAATACCAGGAACATCGACGACGCGGCTGGGGAGACCGCGAAGAAGCTTCTTGTCTTCCAAGACCTCCTTCTTGGCTTCATCGCCAGCATCTACTTCGAGCATCCAGCTACCGAGGTGTCGAGCTCTGGTACCGCCAAGATGGACAGCATTGAAAGCTCCGTTGCCATTGCCATAGCCGGGGAAAGCCGTGTGTGCGATCAAAAAGTAACCCTTTCTTGAATCGGGATGGACTCTGTGAACGGTGATGTACTGGTCCTCATGGTGAATATGGGTCTCATCATAACCGTCCTTGCCCATCAAAGTGTGAATCTGGTTGAGAAGCTTCTTGATACCACCGATGCCGTTTCTACCGCCACCAACCTTAACAGGCTTGGAAGATGACTCGGAGGTGTAGAGTCTTGTCTCGTTGACGAGGTCAACCAGCTTGGGGTAGATCTCGTCATAGCCCATGACACTACCTGTGGCGCTAGCACACATGTTCACTAGGGCTGCGTTGGGAAGTGTGTCGCGAGCATCACGCTTTTGGGCCGGAGTCTCGTTGTCGTGGGTGCAGTCCATGAATAGGGCTTGCACTGGCACCGGCTTGATCCTCCTGATAATTTCTCGTGAGGATGGGGCTCCGTTGAGCATGTCGCTGCCCTCTTGAGACGGACTCATCGGGCTCATCGGAGACTTTCCGTCGGGACGCGATACCTCGTCAACCTCAAAGCTGCCGATGGGTCGACCGCCGTGCTTGTGGACCAAACGGCTAAGCTCACCGGTACTCCATGCTTGCATCGCTTCACGAATCAGCGCACTCAAGCCCAGTCTCTTGACGAAGACGTAGTCCATCTCCTCAGAACCAGTGAACAGCTCTGCCACAACATACAAGTCGGGTCTGACGCGGCGAGCCTCATCGAGAACGTGCTCGGCGACATGCAGAGGAGTAGAGTGACAGTTGTCGATGCGGAAACCAGCAAAGTACTTGGCCAACATGCGAGCATACTTTGTCATGTATTCCCATAGGAAAGGACTGTCGGAAGGACCGTTGCCGTAGCGAAGCTTGACGCAGTCGCCCCAAACGATGACTTCACGGCGTAGGTAGACGCGAGAATCAGGACCAGCATGATCGATCAAGGCATTGCCTCCCCAGACCCATCCGTTGTTCACAAGAACGTTCTCCTCGGGCTTGTTCGTGGCGGTTGTATCGTTCTTGGGCAAGCGAGTAAAGTATGTTTCAATGAGAGGGTTTTCCTTGTTGATGACGCCCATGCGGGGACCGTGCTCGTCCATACGGCAGTACTTGATGCGGTTGAAGAGTTGTTGAAGGATCTCGCTGACTTCGGCATCGTACTCTTTGTAGAACGGCAAGTTGACTTCGTCAAGGACTGACACCAACTTGGACTTGGCCGCTGCTTGTCTGGGAGAGTTACCGTCCTCGCCCTCGTAGCGTCCAAAGATGGCAGAAAGAAGACCGGATGCAACTTTGGGGTCAATCTTCCTCCGGAAGCGCTCGCCCATGCGGTCTGCTCCTTGCAGACCGTTCTTGATGAGGAACTCGGCCTGGTCCTTCAACGGGGCGTCCTTGAGTCCGGTGACGTTCGCGCCGGCAGCCTCCTCAGGAAAGGTGGTTTGACCTGCGACCCAAGCCTGGAGGGAGGCCTCGACATCACGTTCAACATCAATGGCATAGTACTCCCAAAGCCTAATTTCGGAAAGGACTTGCTTCTTGATTGCATCCATGATCTTGATCAGATCATCGCCAGTCTTGACTTCTGTAGGAAGACCCAGCTTGTCCAAGTTCTCGCTCAATTCTAGCAGCTTCGTGTCCAAGAGCCATGCCGACTCGAGCCAGGGCGCTGTCACGAGGTTATACCCAGCTTCGGGGTGGTCTTGCAGCCAGGCGCTGTTGTGCGCCGTGTGGTTGAGGACAATGTCGGTCAAGCTGAGCATAGAGTACTGCTTCTCCAAACTGTCGACCAAGCCCTGAATGTCTTTATCGCCATCGGGGAAGCACTCAGGATCCCAGCCCAATTGATCGTACAAGCTGTAAGGAGAGTTGGAAGCACCGCGGACCTGAAGCGGGGTGAAGTGGATCATGTTGTACCCACGGTCGCTGATGCCGCGCAGGTGCTTCTCCCAGTCGCCTGGATACTTGCCCATGAACTTGCTAATGACGGAGAAAATTGACAACGCTGGCAGCGGCAGAGGGCGGCCATCGAGACTGAGGCGTGGGGCAACGTCGATGTAGTAGAGCGGGGTCTTTTTGTTGGTGGTTTGAGTATGGGGGCTGGAGTCCAGCTCCTCAGCAAGGTCTGGCAGCTCTGCATAGGTCGTGTAGAAGGCATATGCGCCGGCTTGGAAAATGGGAATGGAGATTTCGATTGTGCGATTGAAGTCGGGCACGAGTCTGATCTGCGCGTCAACTACGACACACGGTGGATTGAGCGATTGGTGAAGCTTACTTGAACTCGCGGAACTGGTCTCTGTGAAACTCGGCGCCGTCCTCTGGAATGTTGACCCACAGACTGCCATGGCGACAGATGGACGAGGTGCCCTCGATTGTGAAGCGAATGGTTACCGGGTCATTCGTCTTGGGTGCGAGGTAAACGTACTCGCCAGCGACATCAGGGGAGCCATCGTCGTTGAGCGGGAGGAGGTAAACTTCGTTGGACATCATGGTCTTCGGTACCATCCTCCAAGAAGGTGTAGGAGGCAGCTTTGTGCCCCGCGGACAGATCGGCGTAGAATGGGTCGCAGCGGGTTCAATGACTCGGACTATGCAGCACGGAGGCGATTCCGCTCGATGAAAAACACGCCGATCCGGGTTCTGGGCGACAGGGGAGCGATTGGCGAGGTTTGATATAAACAAGAGGCGTCAGCGGTAGCGGCTTAATTGGGCCGAAGCCTTAGGTGGGATTATAGCTGTCAAGGAAAGTCGAAAACGAGGAAAAAGAGGAAGACGATGGAAAAGAGTGTGGGAGGGAGAGAAGAAGATATGATCGAAGATGATGAAGGTCTGACGGTAAGGTGCCTAGGACGTAGCTACAGGTACAGGAGGTCAGGTAAAAGACATTGGCGGGGTATCAGTGGCAGGAATCGGAGAAGGACTGACTGTGCGAGCTCAGCTCGAGTCGCATCAGTATCCAATCCGTAAGGCAATTCGAGCAAAGCACTGGTCCGCGGGAGCTGCCCCGGCCAAGGTACTTTTGATTAGAGCATCAGCGTGCATGTACTTGTGACACTCCCGTCGTCCTGATGGAAGCTCTCATGAGGGTTGGAACGAGTGCCTGGCAGCTTCCCTCGGCCAGTCTGAAGCTACCTGCTTCCATGCCTGCAGTAACCTTGCCAACCCAAATAGCAGCAGGAGCTCCAAGACGAGCAGCCGCAAGCCGCAGCAACAGCAGCAGCAAGTGCGACAATGACAGGGCCAACAGGAATAGCCCCAGCATCAGCAGCTTCCATCAGCCTATCAGCGGAAACTCTGAACACGACGGGAAGCGGGGCAGGTACCTCGCCATGCAAAAACATGGGAAAGATACATGGTCTGTGATGTCAAGCAGCCATTTCTCAGCGACCACACTCACCACTGCCAGGTCAGGCCGCCCAGAACGGATAGCTTTGGTGGGGCCGGCACAGAGCTGTGGAGTGCCCTAGCGAAGTTTTGGGTTTAGCGCCTGGCACCCGTGGAGCTGCCATCGCGATCCCGGAGAATCCAGAAATTCCCACTCTTTCAACTCGCCGTGGATCGCGATGAGAAGACTCTGAGAAAAGTAAGCAGCCCGTCAGTGGCCATCCGAGCGGCGCGTCCCATAGATATCGTGCGACCCAGGCGGTAACTGGGTAACTGGGGTAAGAAAAAGAGCAGCGTGCCGGGGGGCGGGGATTCAGAGCAGGTTCCCGGAGAGAGCCAGTGCCAAAATCGTGCAGATATCCATGTCCATTGCCGCATTACGACTCTCAACAGTTTTGAAAGAAAAGACTAGCCGATGCCCCTTTCTCTCGTCTGTCATTTCGGTGCTGTATGCTGGCTGAGGATACCGTCATCCTCTCCTTCTCGAGATCGGATAGTCAACCACAAGACCTCAGCGTGCAGCGTGCTGCAGGCGGCCTGCTTTTTCTCGAGGCCTCGGGCTATGTTTTTCGTCGACATAGCAATTTCACGGCGTGCTTTCCGGTCCAGTCTATTTCTTTCTCGTGGACTCGGATGTTCCGATGTGTATGCGATCCCGATTACAAAGAAAGAACTAGTCGCATAAGACTGCAACGAATTTGTTCCCTGGACCCACAAAGAAGAAAAAGGCTAGAATCACAACAGCTCCCATCCCGCGCGCTGGAATGACGTCACTCAGCCGTCCCGCTGCATTTTAGCGCCGGCTTCGATGCACAGACATGGATGGTTTCAAGCCCCTCCTTCCTGCTTCTTGCCTTGTCCAACTGCTCCTGCCGCTGACTGTCTGGCCTCCTTAGTCTTTCCCGGAAATCATTCATGCAGCACACCTGCTCGCAGCGGCTCTCACCTCTCATTTCACACTTCACGCCTCATCTCTTATCCATCCACTCATCTCATTTTCACTTGCCATTCCTTGCTTTGAAGATCTGCTGCATTCCGTTCCTGACACGCCTCGTGTCAATTGACTTTCGTACCTGAACATCTTCCGCCGCAACGGACACTGGAATGATGCCATCCGTCATGTGTTTCCCGTGTTCCCCATCATCAAGAGTGACATTCTGGATTTCTGCATCGCTAAGGCGTATTTCTTGACACTTCTCCCCCGGTTGGAGCACATCCTTAGCCCTGCACTCCTAATGGTCACGGAACCAACACCCGGTCTTTTACATGACACACATGCTCCAAATAGCTTACATTCCTCAACCTTGCAACTAATTCCGGCTATGGACTCCCGTGCTGAATAACACCATGTTACATCGCGCCTTGCGAGGTCTATTTGAGGCTTACTTAGGTTCCTCCCTTCGAATTACCCGGTTGTTCTCATCGGATTTCTGACTCGGCCTCGTCCAAATCAAAAGGGTCCATGATTTGGATACAACTTTTAATGGTCGCACGCTCCAGATCGCGAGAGCAATTGCATACATAAATGTTCACGAAGTAAGGTGCGGATTGAAAAGAGCAACTTTGCATAGATTTTGTGCCGGCGGAATTTATATAAAAAAAAAGAAGGAAAAAACACAGAAACCGGTTCTTTTACATCTCCATTTTCCACCTTTCGTCTACTAACCTTGACCGTAACCCTCTCGCAGTAGCAATCACAGTGAAAGCATTTATACGATGGTCATTAAGAAGCGCGTTCTTCCAATGGCATCCGAGTACATATTTCGGTCAACTAAGCATCTGAACTTGGTACTCTTATCCTACAGGATAATGTGCTCGAACTTCTAGAAGTTGCTGTTGAAGTTCCTGGGCGAAAGCACAAGGTTTTTCTCCTGTATCTGACCACTCCTGCACAGAACATCGTAGGCAACCTGTTGATACCAAACCATTGCTCTGCTCTCGCGATCGGTACAGCCCTGAGCCAGGCCACTATACTCTGGGTGTTGGGTGATGAAATCATGCGTTTGATCGATCGAGTCCTCGTCAGCATCGGTCAGCATTCTTTGCGCTCGTAAAAGCACCCGAGCCAATTCCATGAATGACGAATGTCAATATCTTTGGTTCAGAAGCAGTCTCCCGCCCCTCTTGATATGCCACTTCATGACCCCCGGCTTCGACCAACATCGAATAATTGGAGCATGTACAGGACATGTCAGTCGCAGACCCTGACAAAGCGACGCCTTGATGATCTGCGTCAAGGATGTGTCCCAACCTGATTTGACGTCGGCTATCAAAGGACAATCCGACATGACTTTCTGGTTGGAGCCTTGGACTTCTGACGTCGACCTTGCGCTTACTTAGTGGCGGCGGCATGGACCTATGAAGTCGGCTTTCGTGACTTCGAAGCGCCTGTGCCGATGTCAATGGTGGATACTGGCATCCAGGAAAACTGCAATGAAATCGACTAGTATGCGACACCCCATGCTGTTTAAGCGATTCTTTGGATTCGAAATCCAACGTAGCTCTAGGGCAGGACTTGAGTCGACATGTAAACACGCAAGCTCGGAACTGTTCTTCGAAAAGACGCAGCCTCCCAGCGGATATCCCTGGAAAGTCGTGTTGGTCGAGGAGAAATCCGACTGAGTCTTTGTGAGTAGCCACAGCGGCCGAGATGCAGTCGCGTGGATAGCTCTCACGTAGAGACTGGGAACTTTTGCCTTGTGACTCGACACCGAGCGCGGTGATGTGGCCTTCGAGTGTCTTGAGGGACCTAGCTTTCAGGAACTTCTCCGCGTGCTTCAGAACTAGGAAATACTGGTCTAAAAGCCGAAGCCGTTCGTCCATCACGTCCGGTGTGGGCGCGGAGATGCTAATGTCCTGGGAATCATCTCTCTCTTCCAGCTTCTCGGCAGGCTTGCAAGCGAGTGTCACTACTCGTGGCACTGTTTGATCTTGTCGAGGGTGCTGCAGACTGGCGAAAGCATAGTCTGCCCAATGCTTTGTTGAACATACTTGAAGCCCGTGAAGTCCTTTGACGACTCGAAGTTGTTGCTCGTGCTGTCCGCGGGAGCTGTCGAAGCCTAGACAGATTACCTCAGTCAGGGTGCTCTGGGGGCTGAGGCCTCGCGGTGAATAGGATACCTAACGCTTGGCTAATACTTTTATTATTTTTCTCCTTAGGACCTTAGAGAATACCTATTAGTATCGTGTGGGGACTACACTGCCTCCCTGAACGTCTGAAACCCCTTGTTGTGACTTTCACTTGCAGTCCCGTCCCGGCTGAAACGCCGGCACCCTGGGACTGATACCTTACGCGCTGCATCTCCGGTTTCCTCGTAATATTGTTTATGACTTCTCGATGGTCATCATAGGCTGCTAGGTAGTCTTGCCGATATTCAATATCTATGATTCCGCAGCTTGATTTAGAAAAGGCCAACGCTCGAGGGCTTGCGGGCAAGCGAACAAGCCAAAGAAAGTCACAAGACAACAAGCCACTTAAGGTAGATGACTAGAGACCCCGACTTCGTCCATGAGGACGTCGCACGCACAGCGCAGCACATTCGCTATTCCATAGGCCTTGGAACCTCAAAAATATCATCTTAGCGTAAGGAAACTTCCAAATGATCATCAGTGGTGACGGGAAAGCGACATATCAACAGTTATTCCAAAGCCCTCCCGCCTCACGCACTTTGCGTCAGTCCTCCTCGGCCATCATCGTCTCTCGCTCCACAGGACACACGCTCTTGTTGATATCGTTGGCGAAGATGATGACGGGCAGACCGCATACCACGCTGCTTGTTGGAGACAGCCTGCTTCCCAACGTCGTCAAGGGGATACGATGGATTGGCACCCACGAGATGGGTCGCGGATCTGGCCGGAATCGTGGTTGACGTTGAGACCGGTGCCTGGCTGTGTTTACGGTCTGTGAGAAAAGGCGGTCGAGCAGGCGCCAGCAGAGAGGAAGCGGAAGGTGTTACGCATAGAAATTATTCCATGTGGTTTCAGCGGTTAGACGGAAGCGTAGTTGTCTCCTTCTCCAAAAGACGCCGTGGTGCTGGTGATGTTGGTGGTCAGGAGCGCGGAATGCGGTTGACGCCCCGGACGGCTCACTGTGCGTTTGGTGATTGTGGCCGAAGCAAGTGGTTGAGAAACTCCCTTCGTAAATACGCCGTGAGCCCTCGAAATATTTGGGAATCAAGCAAGGCAGGAGGCGCTGATAATCCTCAGCCCCGAAATAAGGATAGCGGAAGGAGTTTGCTATTCTCGTCTTACGTTTTACCTTACCTCCACGTACATCTTAGGACGGGATCGGGGGATCACAAGCCGCGGTCTGTCTTTATTCGTCGGGTGGAATGAATTACAGAAAAATAGTCTGCATCCTAATTCAATATCATGGTGAGTTCCTGGCTGTTTGAGACATGGGAGCGCCGCAGTCTGCCTTCGTGTCTCAGGTGGGAGAAATTTGGAAGGTATTCTGGCAATGTCTAAACAGTTAGCAACAGCATGATGGGATGGAAGATATCTTGGGAAATGCGTTGTCTTTAGTTAGACTTTATCCGCTCATGCTGTCAGTATTAGGTAGTCCAGTAGAGCGAAAGATCGAGAACTGCAGTCTCGGTTCACACTCAGCCTCATGCTGAATGGCATCATAAGGCGGGACAATAACTTCTTGGGTTGTCATCCTTGATCAATGGGATGATCTATTTGGACTGCGTTCGAAAAGCCTATGGCACCGTACTGGAAGTTATAGACTCTAATCTTCATGCGTTTGACAGGTTCATGAGTGGGGGAATGTCGTGACTCATAAACTGAATAGATACTCCCGTGATAGGTTAAGATTAAGCTTGACCATGCAATAGCGACGAGCAACCAGAACAAACTGCAGAACAGAATGTTTTCAGAAGCGGGAGTGACACTAAGACACAAAACAAAAGTTCGGACAAGACCCAGAAACCGTTACCTCGAGGAATGCACACAGCGGCTAGACCATGCCTCATCGAGACAAGTCGAACGGTCGGCCGTCATATGTTCCCCAGGAAGATGTGCCATTGAGTTTAGCGACCACACGGCTCCGGGCGGCAAACCCAAGACTACCGCGGGAGAGGCGAAAGCAATGAGACTACTTGGAAAACCTCAACGGCGTGACTTGGATCAGAGGTCCGGTCGGAGTCGAGCCGCGGACGGCCGTTGCATCCCGCGTTGCCGCGTTCGGAGGCTCCCAATGAGAAAACGTCAACCCATGCGACGATCCATCCTCCCCGAAAGACGTAGATGGGCCAAGAACCAGGGCGAAAGGAAACGGATGGAAGCAAAAATTCGCATGTGATTCCCCATCTGCGAGCAGGGGAGCAAGTTCTAACTTCTCACAAGGAGAAAACCGGAAAGGCAGAAGGAGCTCGCATTGGACAATCTAGTAATCTTGGGGGGCTCTGGAGTCTGGTTTTCGCTGGCGGGTTCCCACTTCGGTGCCACTTTGGAGGGGCATGAACAGGGGAGCAGGAGGCGTCACAGGCGTGATATTGGTGGGCAGTTTGTTGACTTTTTTTCTTGTCTTGTGATTAGTGTAGCCGAGATCCATGGGGAGAGGACTCGCTGAAGAAAGTTGGGAAGGCTAATTTTAAGACTCTGGAGAGCAGATTTGGGGAAATAAGCTTGACGAAGACAAAACATGAGCACGCGAGCAAGCTGTGTTTCCATCCCGTGTTGCCTCGGCCAGCAGGTCCCGGCGCAGGCGGAGAGTCCGGCCGAGGCAGAAGAGCGCTACCGGGGAACCAGGAACTCTGATTGCGGAGCCTCAGCAGCGCAATTCAGCGCCGGCGACTCGGCCCCAACCCCTGGCATTTCGTTGAGCGACTATCCCTCTTGAGGAAAGCGGTCGGGTCTTCTGCCGCGACCCTGCCGGCGTGGAGGTGCGTCATGCTTTGCTCTCAACACTGCCGCCGGGCAGGAACATCCCGGCATTTCAGCTCCAGTCGTTGTTCGCTGACAGTGGCAGCTTCCATTTCCTTTTCTTTCCCACTTTCAAGGATGCGACTGGGGGGATGAGGGCGGGCTGAAGGGATCGGAAAGAATAGAGGGGCAAAAACACAGGCTGAGCGAGGAGTGAACCGCCATCGTTGTCTCTCGGTTAATTTAATTTTTAATTTTCTTTCTGCCACTGCCGTTGCCGCCACCACGAGAACCCAAGACAACCCCATCCCATCCATACCTTAACACCCACCACGCGCCTGCCGACGCCCGACGCCCCGATACCGATACGGATACCTGTCTGGCTGGACCCTCCTCCCTTACACCTACCTAACCCAGTACATAATAAGATAAACTTCTTTCACCACCCCCTCTAGCTGGCTGTTTCTGCTCTCCTCCATCTGTGCCTCATGCTCTTCCGTCTACGATCTGTTGTTTCACTCGCCAGAAGCAGCTTTCCCCGACGACGTTTTTACTCCTCCACCACAATGGCTTCCCTCGGCGCCGAGAAGAGACACAAGGTCACCGTGGTGGGCTCCGGTAACTGGTAAAGCTCCCTTTCTGGACCGCACAGGTCATGTCCTCTGATATACATGATGAAATATGCTGACCGTATGTCTGCCCGCAGGGGCTCAACCATCTCCAAGATCGTGGCCGAGAACACAAAAGCCCACCCGGACCTGTTCGAAGAAGACGTCCACATGTGGGTATACGAAGAAGACGTCATCCTCGACAGCTCCTCCCCTTACCACGACCCCTCCGTCGGCGACTCTCCCCAGAAGCTCACCGCCGTCATCAACAAGCACCACGAGAACACGAAGTACCTGCCCGGCATCAAGCTGCCCTCCAACATCGTCGCGAACCCCTCCCTCCAGGACGCCGTCCGCGACTCCACCATCCTCATCTTCAACCTCCCCCACCAGTTCATCGGCAACGTCTGCAAGCAGCTGCGCGGCCACATCCTCCCCTTCGCCCGCGGCGTCTCCTGCATCAAGGGCGTCAACGTCTCCGACGACGGCATCTCCCTCTTCTCCGAGTGGATCGGCGACGGCCTCGGCATCTACTGCGGCGCCCTGTCCGGCGCCAACATCGCCTCCGAGATCGCCGCGGAGAAGTGGTCCGAGACCACCATCGCCTACGACCCGCCCCCGATGGACAACTCCCGCGCGCCCACCCCGCGTTCGACCTCTCCCAACCCCAACGGCAACGGCATCGCGCCCCTGACCCCCGTCGAGATGCAGCACAAGGACGCCCGCGGCCGCACCTCCAAGACGAAGCTCACCCCCGTGCCCGCCGAGTACCCGCCCCTCGACCACCACATCTTCAAGACCCTCTTCCACCGACCCTACTTCCACGTCCGCATGGTCTCTGATGTGGCAGGTGTGTCCCTCGGCGGTGCCTTAAAGAACATTGTCGCGCTCGCTGCGGGATTCGTCGACGGCCGCGGCTGGGGTGACAACGCCAAGGCCGCCATCATGCGTGTTGGTTTGTTGGAGATGGTCAACTTTGGAAAGGAGTTCTTCGGCCAGACGGTGCACACGGGGACCTTCACCGAGGAGTCTGCCGGTGTGGCTGATCTGATCACCTCATGCAGCGGTGGTCGCAACTTCAAGTGCGCAAAAATGGCCGTCGAGGAGGGTCTCAGCGTCCAGGAGATCGAGAAGCGCGAGCTGAACGGTCAGCTGCTTCAGGGCACCAGCACGGCCAAGGAGGTGAACAGCTTCCTCAAGGCGAGGGGGCTGGAGAAGGACTACCCCCTGTTCACGGCCGTCAACGGTATCCTGGAAGGCCGACATAGCGTCGACGACATCCCAAACCTGGTCTCGGATAAATAGAGTGTCAGAGAGAGACAGAGATTGTAGCTTGGGGCATTTTGAACATTTACTGTGCGGTGATGGGTGGACGGCACGGCATGGCACGTGTAAGCGGGCATGTTGGCACGTGGAACGGAGTCTCGGGGCTGGATTTGAAGATAACGCGCATCGATATCCCTGGATTGAATACCACAGCGGCATGGTGTGGGATGGATTTAGACGGGGTTAAGCAATTTGACTTTGTTCTTGATCGATTTGTTGTAGTGACCCTGGTATCCCGACGCTAGGAAAAGTGATGTATATGTCCTCTGCTAAATCCCGTCTACCAATCTCGCAGTAACAAGCGAGTCTTTTCGATATCCGTAGCCGGCACGCGTCGCCACCTCCTCTCCTCCTCCTCCTCCTGCGTCCTCTCGCCATCGCCAAAGACGGGCTTCAGCACAGAGTCGTAACCCATCCAGAGCATGTTCAAGATGAAACTCAGCGTGATCCCCAGCCAGAGCGGGAACTTGCCGTCCTTGTTCGAAAGCCGCTTGTTCAGCTGAAAGAACAGCAGCATCACCGGGAAGAACAGCCCCATCAGCAGCCACTGCGCAATCCGCTGCCGGCACGTCGTGACCGTGTACGCCTGCAAGCCGTCCAGCCAGTGCTGGTAGTCGTCCGGCAGCTCGTGCTCCGCCGCGCCGTCCGTGATCAGCTTCAAGTACCGCGCCGACGGCTGCGCGTAGTTGGGGTCGGGCCGGCGCGGGGGCTTGGCGAAGCGGTAGTACCACTTCTTGCGCGGGTCCTCCGGCCTTTTGTCGTCGTCGTCGTCGTCCCCATCAACATCAACATCGTCATCATCGGGCTTCCCGGTTTCGGCGTCCGGGATCGCGGGGGAGTAGAGCGTGTGCGCGAAAAAGGGCTTGGGGATCTCGATCGGCGGTTTCTCGGGCACGGAGACGCGCGGCGGGAGAGGGAGGCAGGGGACGAGGATGTCGGCGTACGAGGCGCCGCCGCCCTCCGTGGCGACGATGGTGGCGTAGTCCTCGGGCGTGACTTCGTAGACGACGCCGTAGAGGCCCTTTGTCCAGCCCCGGTCCGGCGTGCTGCTGCTTGGCGCCTGTTGCTGCTGCTGCTGCTTTTCTACGTGGTACAAAGGGCGTTTTTCGGTGGTGGCGGTGGTGGTGGGTGGCTGCGGCGGGGGCGGGAACGGAGGGAATCGAGGGTCTGAGGGGGGTTCCGGGAGCTTGGGGATCTTGCGCGGGGCCGTGTTGGCGAAGCAGGGCTCGCGGTAGGGTAGGCCGGGCAGGTCGAAGACGAGGGTGAGGGAGGGGCAGGAGACGTTTACTTGGGAGATTGGCCGGATGCCGCGGGCGCCCAGGAACGTCTCGGCGGAGAGGTTCGAGCCGTAGGCCAGGTAGAGAACCGTGCTCTCGGTTGCTGCTGGGGACCCAGGGGAGTCTTTGGACGCGGCGGCAGCGAGGCGTTCGGGGGTTGTTTTGGGGATGCTCGAGATTGGAGGGTACGAGGATGGCGGTCTCGGGGGGGAGAAGGAGGTTTCGTGGATGAGGCGACAGAGCGGGACGGAGGAGGAGGCGGCGGCTGTCATGTTCGCTTGCTGGCCCGCCATGGCCGTTTCGCCGGCGCTGTTCGTCGTGGAGGGGGAAGGGGGGTTCCCTGGGTTGTGAGCTGATGATAAGACGGATGGCTCTGTGCGGGAGCTGCGAGGAGCTTTGATGTTTGGTTGAGAGTGGCCAAGCTGGGATGATGCCTCGGCTTGTCGAGATGGGATAGATGGGTTGGTGTGAGGAGGACGACGAAACGTGGACTGGAGAGTTGGGAGGCGGTTTTGATTAGAGGTGTTTGGATGACGACGCTTGGGCGATTCTGGGGGATCGCTGCGGGCGCCGGGTGGCGGACGGAAGATGCGGGATTATGTAAGTCGTTTTCGGGGGGGGGGGGGAGGGGGCGATCGGGGTCGGAGTGTGGTTCACCGATTTGAGAGCGGACCTGGTGGTATCGCAGGGAGGTCTCTGGCGGACTTATTGACGATGATGCGGAGTTGCTTTTCAATCCTTTCTTAAACCATCAAAGTCGCCAACATAACACAGTAATGTCTCCGCCGTCCGTTCGTTTGCCACCAGACCTGATTACTCTAGCATTTCTGGCGCCGTTACCATGGACCGACCCATCGAAGGATCTCATAAAGCAGACCGCCCACCGTACACCAGGCCACACTTTCGTAGTCGGAGACTCATCCCAATTGGTATTGACACATTCTATATGGCTGCATTCAACAACCGTTACAATAGTCAATTGCCAAATAGTCCAGGTGGTTGCAGACGCTACGCTGACAGTCATCCATGTCCGTCTCTGTCACAGTCCGGTCAAGGGACGTTCTGATACGACATGGGCCCTCCGATATTGTAAAATCGTAAATATCTAGACAGCCATAATCCTGTCATGCCGCAGGGACCTGGGTACCGATGCTTCCGCCGTTTCAGTGAAGTTTCTCCGCTCAACCGAGAGACAAGTTCCGAGATGCCTCATGCGAGTATCGAGACAACCCTCTTCTTCACTTTCTCAACCCTCCATGCAGCGTTCGAGAAGCTTTCCGCCTCAATGAGCAGCTGCCGGGGTCGAAGCGTCTCTGAATAGAAGGAGACACGAGTGGACTAATTCTTGGGGGCCGCGAATAACATCGATCGATAGTATGGCAGCCTACCATCGATTAAAGCTATAGTTCGTCGTCAAAGCCAACAGATTGCTCGAGTTTTCACTAAGAAGACTTTCGGTCTCGGCCGCCATACCACAGAAAAAGAGTCCTGGTCAATTTTGAGAGAGTCACAGAGGCAGAAACGGGAGACCGTCGGATTCGACGTACGTCGAATCCAAGTTCATCTTTTTGACAAAACGGATCAAAGTCAATGCTGGAACCGACTCTCCACCATAGAGGCCAGAAAGATTATAATCAGAAGAGGCGTCATACAGAAAGCATGCATGCCTGCCCACCCCTTTCCAGAAGCCAAGAGCAAGAATAATACCCATCCCGTTCTTTCGCACTCCTGAGGCACGCCCAAAACGCCTCGCCTGGTTCCCCCTTGATACCTTCTTTCGCCTCACGTGTCGTTCGTTCCGATCTCCCCGTGTCTACGTCTTTTGCGCTCCTTGCCCCTCTTAGTCTCCTCGCACGATCTGCAGTATCGACCGCTTTGACTCGTGAGTTCGGCTGTTTTTGGATTCGTCCGGTGGGACGTCATTTCGTGTCGGAGTCTGCTTCGGCCATCTTCCTCTCCCCAATCGCTCAGGTCCTCGTAATACGATTCCTCATTTCGTAGCTCTTTTTTTTGTGGATGTAGTTATCGGACTTGGAAATATACAGTAATACATGCCTTCGTGGATATCGTTAAAACAATAATAGAAAAGTAATCGAGTGACAGGCTCCGCCAGCTTGTTGTTTCGGGTAGGTTCGATGGGATCGTGCTGCAGTCGTCGGACTACTCGATTCGTGGCGGCGTCTTGGAGTACGGTGATGCGCTTCTCCTTTTTTAAAGAAGGGGTGTCAGGGAACCCTTTCGCATATACGATTGCAGATACAACAACAAAGACACAAAACGATAGTTATCCCCGCGGGGTCGGGGAGGACTCGGAGAGCGGGGGGCAAAACAATGGAAGGGCTTACGATCTCCTCCTTTCGCCTTCCTTCCTCAGGCTCTCGATTATCTTCAGCATCTCCTTTCTGCCGCCGTGAGAGTCGATGAGTTTGTTCGCCATGCTCATGCTGACCTTTTCCCTAGCATTGGCAGACAACAAGCGTTTGACGAGCAGGTGGCGCATGAGGATACACACGAATACGCCGCAATCGCTACCGTTTTCTTGTTGGGGGGAGTCGTCCAGGTTCAGGAAGCGGAGGGGCCTGCCGAGGATCTCGGACATTTTCGCCGTCGCAACGCGCGCTTCCGAGTAGTTTGCGCCGCCGAGAGAGTCGTAGTGGAAGGCAACGCCATCGATGGCAGAGACGAGGAGCAGAGACCAATGAGAGCCGCCCTCTGCTTGCGCGACGTTACGGGCATCGTTGATGGGCAAGAAAATATGCGTTACTTTGGAGAAATCGGGGAGTGCGGAGCGGATCTGGCGCATGTCGGGTTCCTTCATCAGCAGGAACGTCATTGACGGGCGGAGGAGGACGATGCGAGCTTGCGGGTACTTGGGGAGGATTTCGCGTTCCAACCATCTGCGGATGTTAGATCGGCCAGAGGCGCAGGTTCGGCAATACGGGCTTACTCTTCCCAAAAGGCAATGTTCTATGACTTGTTAGCTATGCATTGACAATGTGGGAGGGCAGGGTGTACGTTGTCCGTCAACCAGTCGTTCTTGAGTGACTTGATGTCTTCATATGTGACTGTGTTGCATGCAAGTCAGTGCGACTCGGGAGGGGCGGAAGGCGGAGCGGCTCGATGCGCTCACGTTTCTGGAGGTCACGTACGGAGAATATCATGATCTGCGACGTTGGAGAACCAGTCAGTTGGGTCCGGGTTTGCGGCCACGTTGTCAAATGGAAGATTTCCCATAACTGCCGGTTTGGGGATGAGTGACTTACACGATAAATACGGTGCTTGGGGGGAGAGCTAGGACGCCGGATGGGTCAGTATTGCTGTCTTCCCTTTAATTATTTTTTATATTTTCGACCGTTGCGCTGAAACAAGGAGTCTTCCCCCCCGCGCGAGGGGAATGTACCCCGCGCAGTGATGCCAAGCACCCACGAAGAGTAAAGAGACGATGGGGAAGAGGCATGTGCCTGACCGCCTGTCTGTGTTGATTGTTGCCTTGATGTCGTCCGACGTGGGCGAGCAGTGCGACGAGGACGGGGGCAGCGCGTGGCAGAGAAGGAGGAAGAAGAAAGACTTACGGTGTCACCAAAGTGACGAGCCATCTTCCTGAACGGCATGCTCAATCGATACTCCGACCTGTGGCCGAACTTGGAGGTGCTGCTTGAGCTAGGTGTGGGTGAGGTCGAGGGTGAGGTTGTCGACGATACGGCGGCGGAAGAAGAGGTGGAGGAGCTGTCGGAGCTGGAGCTGGCGCGGTGAGGTTGAGGTTGAGGTTGTGTTTGTGGTTGTTGATGACGATGGGAGCGGAAGGGAAGAAAGCGGCTGCTTGCGCGGGTTGCGTCAGAGGAGGCTGTATAGTCGAGACCGGTGTCGATCCTTCGTAGAGACCACCAGCGAGAGGTTTGGAGATGGGAAGATGGATAACCGTGGAGGTGGAGGAGAAAATGGAAGAGTAAACAAATTGGGGGAATGCGGAACGGAGGAATTCAAAGCCAAAGCAAGGCGAACATGGAGACGAGAGAGAAAAATAACACAAAGGACCCTCGACTCTCGGCTCTTTTTTCCGCGTGCTTGTGGTGCAATTTTTTAGGCGGGGAGGATGGAGATTGGAGAGAGCAGGAGGGTTCTGCTACGATGGGCTGGCCGGGGTGTTTTGCGCAGAGGCCTTGGGGATCTTCCTGGGATCCAGTCCAAAACCCCCAGTCATAGGGTCACAGGGAACGAATTAGACGGGCTAGCGGGCGGCCGCGGCGGCGACGTGGTGGGGAAGGAATGGAGAGAACAGACGCTGGGGACCTGAGCCACGATAGACGTGAGGCCTCGCCTTTTGCCTCTACGGGTAGGTAGTAAATAGGTAAGGTGAGGTAAGGTAACGAGACGCCGGTGCCGACGATAAGGAAAAATGAAAACGGGCTGGGCTGGGCTGGAATTGGGCTCCCTCTCAGTGAGGGCAAACTTTGAAAGTGAGAATGAGGCTTGAACCGATGACTGGCGGGGACCTATGAGTTGAGTGACGATGGGAGGACGTGGCCCGTAGCCCAGGTGGCTGAGCCCGTTGCGAGCACTGGGCATGCAGAAGACCGAAAATGCGAGGTGACGACGGTGACAAGCCACACTTGGGGCGTGCTCTACCTTATGGGGCAGGAGCTGGGACCACCTTCTCGCTTGGTCAAGGTACGTACCCACATAAGGCGGTCTCTCCGATTCACCCACTCCAGTGACTGACGAGGTCAGACGACCACAGGACATGAGAGATAGAAACGGATGAAAGCCCAATGACGAGAAACTGTGAGAAACAGTGGAAGATCACACACACCTTGACGCGCTGCTGAATAGTTTGCTCGACGCTGCTGGCACTGCTGGCACTGCTGCTGCTGCTGCTGCTGCTGCTGCTGCTTGAACGTCTACTGCGGCAGCCATCGTGCGACCCGCGACTGTGTTTCCAACTGCCGAGAAAGCCTATTGATCCCGGGAGCCGGGAGGGACACTGCTTTCTTTTCTTGGGGTTCAAGGTTTGGTGAGGTACGAGCTTGCCTAACGATTCGCAGAAAGGCAATTCGAGTTTTGAGTCTTCCGGTGTGGTGATGGCGTGAGCTCGTGGTTCAAAGAAAACGCATAGCACGCCTCAAGGGACGGCCCAGAGGGCAGCGGGTGCATGGCGAGTTTACATAGTTTCGAGGCGGGCAGCAGAAAAGCAAAAAGGGACGGGAACCTGGACGCGACATGGCCGATCATCTGCAGCGAACAGGGACCATATGGATTTGGGAATGGTATAGTTGAGGCGGTAGCGTATATTTTGGGATCAAGGGGATCCGGGACGCCGCAGCTCCGAATCTGGGTTATTCGGCTTGCGGCCTGTGACATTGACTGCCACGAGTACTTTAGCTGCTACTGCGCCTGCGGGACAGAACTGTCGTGTCCTTGCCTCTCTGCAACAAGATGCCTAATCTATACTTTGTTGTTCCTCCGAACTTACGATAGCTCACACAAGCAAGGACGTGATGACTCCTTCATCGCTGCAGCAGCAGTGAGGTAACGTAGTTAGGCGGGACGAAGGGGATGCGCGGAGGGTTCAGGTTTCACCTCGTCTACGTCACCGTGCTGCGGCACCCGTTCCAGACCATCGCGATACGCTGATAGGTCCAGGTGGGTGGAACGCTGGATACCACCCACCTGGGGTAATTACCGCATCAGCAGTGAACCTCCCATTAGCAGCACTCGCAGCCAGCCCTAGATTGACTCTAGTGCCTTTTCTCCCTTTCAAACTTACTTGGAAGTCCAAATCATCCTGAGGCGGCGCCAGATTGGACTGGGACGCACGCTTCACTGCCACTGACGGCAACTGAACCCACCGGACGCACCGCCGGACCCTTATCCGTGGACGAGCAGCCTCAGCATAGGCAGCCTGATCTTCTGTTCCCTGCGCGCGAGAATCCCGGGGTGCTTGGGTGGGGTAAAGGAGCAAAGAGAAGGAAAAAGACATCCCCGGGTACAAACTCTCATCGGTCGGCGGCTGCCGACCTGACTCAGCTGCATCCCGGATAGACTTCGGCGCCAAGTGATCCGCTGTTCCCACCAACCACCGTGCCGGGCCCCGCCATTTGTTATTTCGACGCTGTTTCCAGTTCCGAGAGGGTCTTTGGCATGCATAGCTTCTGTCGTGTCGCAAGGAAGAGGACAAATTGCAAATAGTGCTTGATGATGGTCAAAACAGGAACCTAACTGCTAACAGTCGTGAAATTCCTTTAGAGACGGGACCAAAGTGCCAAGATTGTTGTGATCCCAACCTCCTTGCGTCTAGGCAATGACAGATGATCTCCCGTGCGAGCTTTCCAGGATGTGGCCTGAACGTCGGGCGGAACACACCTCATAAGCACATCAACAAAACAGAGATAATGTTCAGAATATCAAATTCCTGTTAATAGGTAGACCCTGCAGATCATGCTCGACCTGCCTGTGTCAAAAAGCTTCGTAACTCGTGTCCTTTTTTTATTTTTTTATCGTACATCTCCGGCGCACCGCAAGTCGCCTTAGATGTCAGTGCCGGTCGTCAAGCCACCCTTACGACCCGCCTCGCGCGCCTTGTCCGAGCCCGGCTCGAAAGATCCAGAAGAGGCCTTGCCGCCCTCGGACGCGATCTGGCGCTGTAACCAACAAAAAGCACACACACGGTCAGCCATCTGGTGCTATGGAAAACGAGGTTGGGACTTCGGTAGCGTCCAACGACAGAAAAGAACAACGAACCTGCTTCTCAGGGTCCATGCTGGCGAAGCCACCCGAGTGGCTGGCGTGACCGCCCTTGGCCGCGATGTTTTGGACATCTTCGGTAGGTCTTTTGCGAAACAAGCAAAGGATTGCCAGTTAGCTATAATGCAATGCGGGCGAGGGGTTTAAAATGGCCGGAGCGGAGCGGCTCGTACCGGTTGGCAAAGTTGCCGGGGTTATACGTCGCCTTCGGGTCGACGTGGGTACCGGAGCCATGGCTGGCGTGGCCGCCCTTGGCTGCGAGTTCCTGGACCTCGCCCTTGGGGCTGCGTTCGTCGATCATGTCAGACTGCAAGACTCGAACCCAGTAGGAGTGGTCGTTACTCACAGGTTGGCGAAGTTTGCGGGGTTGGAGTCGGACATGTTGATGATTTGTGTCGTAGTGTTGATGAATTACAGGTGAATGGGTTTTGCTGCGGTTAAGGGGAAGAGCAAAAGACGAAAGGGCTCAACGTTTATATCCCTATTCTTCGACCATCTCGCTCTATCAAAGGAAGGAAGCCAAGACCAAACGTCAATAAAAGCGGGCAGCAGCTGCCTGCCGCACCTCCCTCTCAAGTGACGTTGGTCCTAGGCAAGCAACCCACTCCTCCCCTGACGATCTCCGTCTCTGCTGACCGGATTATGACGACGGAGCTGAATCTAGTGTACCCAGGCCACTCCCAGAATCCCACAACGGACAACAGCTTCTGTACAGGCAATATGTATACGCAAGGTGTTGTGCAGCAGCGGTTCCCCATAGTATCATGATGCGGCCCAGGCCTTGGGGCCGACATCACTTGATCGTCAATTCCCCACCGCATCCCACTATTACTGGCTCCAAGGGCTCCAATCTCGGGCAACCTTCAGCTTGGCTTTGCGCTGGGTCGTTTTTCCTGCACAACAGCCTGTTTGATGTATTTTTTCTCATTCTGCGTTTCTCGGCATGTGGTTTGTTTTACACATGGTGCAATCGGCCGATGCATCTCCGCTTTGTCCGTCGCCGATTCCGTCTTGTTTGGCCCCTCGATCCGGGCCAAGAAAACATGGCGCTGCGGATTCGCTGCGCGACATGCGCGTCTGACCTTGCCCCAGCTTCGCCAACGGCTCCCCGGTCCTACCCCGACCGCTGTCACATTGAAACTCTCCCACATCCAATCTTATATCAGCCTTGTCAATAAAAGTTCACTCCCGAGTCTTCTTGGCAGCAGAACAACCTTGAAATCGACATTCAGAAGGCTTCCACCTGAACTATGTCGGTGGTTTCGTTGGCCATCAGATATTTTGGGATGGGCTGAGCAGCATCTCTCGTGGAAGTGATAGGAACGCTTACGACTTTTAGAGTGATACGCGGAAAGCATGTATCGATACACATATTTGCAGTCGATCTAATACACGTAGGCAGAGAACATCAGACAAAGTCCTTTGCAACGTTATAAACATCAGAAGTCCAAATGAGAAGACGTTTGGTACTGTGTTAGCGGACCATAATCGGCGAAAGACCGTGACATATTGGGTAAGAGAGGGCCAGGCTGATTGTCATCTAGCTACTCTACTGGTTCAAGGCATCGGCTATGGTACTGCCAGTGTCCAATCGCCGTCTCTGATGACCAGATTATGCCATTCCTCAATAAGAGTAACTTATCCCACTTGTCTTGATTGGGTATAATTGATCTTCTATTCCTCCGCCCGTCATTGCGGGCTTACCTTCCTAGGCAGATTGAACGTGCAAACTTTTTGTGTCCGTGACGCCATGATAAAGTGCAAATCTCGTGTAGCAGTAAACCATTCCGAATTCCAAAATCATTTTCCGCTCAGCCGGAGTGAGCGGAACACCGCCAATGAGGCAGGCTCTTTCGATTTCTGTCTTCTCCTGCAGCCGCCGCAGGGATGATGGTGCGTGCAAATGCACCGGTCACCATGATCCCAACCACCTGTAAGCAGGCTCTTGAAAAGTGGTGACCATCAGTCTTCCGTGAGGAGCCTCCAGCCCGTTGTTTCGAAAAGCTCAAGGCCCTTGCCTGCTGAAAGCAGGGTTCTGCTCCATCGTAGTCGAAATATGCTTCCGCAACGCAGCCCACCTACCCGCCGTCGCGCTCGTTTCGGCGGTTGCATCGGCCTCCGCCATGGCAACATTATCACCATCACCAGCCGCCGCCGCCGCCGCCGCCGCCGCAGGCACATTCGCAGGCGCGGCAGGAACAGAAGCCAACGCCGCCATGCTCGCCCCGAACCTCTGCATCTCCCCCTTGACGACCCTCTCCTTCCTCTTCAGCGCGCCGGGCCTGCTCTTCAGGCTCTTGTGCCTGACCCTGCCCTCGCGCAGCTGCTCGAGGCTCTGGACGCCGCCGCCCTCCCCCTCGAGGTCGGGGAGCGCGTCGACGAGGGACTCCATTGTCGTGACGAGCTTCTTGTTCGGGCGGCGGCGCTTGGCGGGCTTCTTGTTGTCCTTTGCGATCTTGCTGACGAAGGCGCTGTGCTTCATCGTGCGCTTGTCCTTCTTGTTCGTCAGGAAGCTGTCGTCGACCTTGGCGTCGGCGCGGTGCGTCTTGAGCGGGGCCAGCGGGTGGATGTCGCCGCGGATCCGGGCCATGCGCTTCTCGCGCGCCGAGAGGGCTGTTGGGGCGGTGGGCGCCTGGGAGGTGTCAGCTTTCGGACGGACATTTTCGCAAAGAGCCGTGGCATACCATTTTGAAGAATGCGAATCGGTATTTGGTGTTCGGAAGGTGTCGGATTGCGGAGGCGCAAAGAGTGAGGAATTTCGACGTAGGAGTAAGAAGCGACGACGACGAAGTCCGGACTGGACTGCCCGAGCTTCAAAAATTCCATGGTGGGGTCCGACAAAAGCGGGTCCTTCAAATCGTGGGGTCGCTGGTCGGCTGTGGCGTCTCCAATTTTGACAAAATGCACGCGACCCGCGCTTTGTGCGTCACTTATTCGTCGCAAGAAGTCACTCGGCAAGAACATGGGCAAGATCGAGGACTTGAGGCGACAGGTCGCCGAAGCCGAGATCGAACTTCGAAACCTCAAAACTGAGCTCGCGAAAGCGGAAAAGGAAACCCACGATGCGGAGGTATCTGCTCAACAATGTGAACCCTGGAAATGGCCCCTCCAAGCGGAGGAGTATGAGAGATACGGTCGCCAGTTGATCATTCCCGCCGTGGGAGTGAAAGGTCAGGGAGAAAGCATCAAAGAGACTCTGTTTCTATACTAAGGACTTTTTATAGGCCAGCTCAGATTGAAGAAGTCCAAGGTCCTTCTCATCGGCGCAGGGGGACTAGGATGCCCCGCAGCTGCTTACATCGCCGGGGCAGGGGCCGGCACTGTCGGTCTCGTCGACGGGGATGTGGTCGAGATTTCCAATCTTCACCGGCAGGTGGCTCATTCGACCGAGCGAGCGGGAATGCACAAGGTCGATAGCGCAATCGCATTTCTGAAAGGGTAAGCGTCGCGTCACCGACTCAGCGACGTTAAGCTAACCTCGTAACCCAGCTTGAACCCGACGGTGACGTATCACGGCCACAAGACGCATCTGACTCCCCAGAATGCCGAAGACATCGTTTCTCAGTACGACATCGTCCTTGACTGTACCGACAACCCGACATCCCGCTACTTGATTTCCGACGTCTGCGTCTTGCTGGAGAAGCCCCTCGTCTCCGCCTCGGCTTTCCGAACAGATGGCCAGCTCATCCTTCTCAACTCTCCCGCAGCACCTCAAGGAAGCTCCGAAGGTGGTCCTTGCTATCGATGCGTCTTCCCGAAGCCACCGCCACCCGACAGCGTGGTCACTTGCGGCGAGGGCGGCATCTTGGGTCCCGTCGTCGGTGTGATGGGTGTTCTTCAGGCGCTCGAGGCTATCAAACTCATTGCTGCGGGCGTCGTCGACCCCGACCTCAAAGTCAAGGAGGCAGCTGCGCCATCGCTACTCATCTTCTCGGGAGCCGCGCCGTCGGGCCAATTTAGGTCTGTGCGTATGCGCGGCCGTCGGAGGAACTGCTTCGCTTGTTCAGGGGAATCGACATTGTCGTTAGGGACATTGCGATCTGGGTCCCTAGACTACATCTCCTTTTGTGGAGTCAGTGCTCCGGTCAGCATATTGGGGCCTACAGAGCGCATCACTGCATCAGAGTATGAGCGCATCTTACGAGAGAAAGATGCGAAGCATCTTCTGCTCGACGTAAGAGAGCGAGAGAACTTTGAGATTTGTAGCATAGATGGCGCCCTCAGCATACCCTTCTCGACCTTCATGAAGCAAACTCAGGCTTCTAGCGACGAGACCCAGCCGCAGCCGGACTGGATACCCTCCCATTTTCCTCCAGACGCACCCATCTACCTAGTCTGCAGGGTAGGAAACGATTCACAGCTTGCCGTCAAACGACTAAAAGACTTGGCGCTAGACGGCAACAGCAAAAGGTTCATCGGCGATATCAAAGGGGGCATGAAGGCTTGGAAAGACGAGGTTGACCCAACACTACCCTTCACGTGAGCGCTGCGGGACGCCGGGTACAGTTTTTGAAGGTTGAATTTGTTCTGACGAGAGGGGACTGTCGTCATAATACATACTTTTCCGACGCGATACCCCATATTGCTACAAAGAGAGGAGGGCGTAGCCTACGCCCAAGAGCGATGAAAACTCCTAGATGAACCTTACGAGAGAAGAAGAAGCCGGGTACTTTTGAGCCTGTGATGCGAGTTGACGAGTTTACACAAAGCTGACGCGCTTGCGATTGAAAGCTCGCTGGTCCTTTAGCCATTGGCGGTAACCCGCGACGCTGGAGATCTTCTCGCCGTAGAAGTCGGGGACTAAGTACGAAGTTAGAATTCGACTCAGACGAACAGATGCGCAGGAATTAATATACCAGGGTTGCCAACGGATGAGACAGACGGGTCGACACGGTTCTTCTTGATGCGGGCGAAGAATTCCTTCTCCTTCTGCAATGCGCAGACAGATTAGCACCCGGCTCGGAATCAGATCATGCGATGGGGGGGCTGCTCACCACCGTCATCTGGTTCTTCCACCTCTTGTTAAGCGTGTAGAAGACGAGGGAACCAATACTGGGACCAGCCAACCATCCCAGCGCGCCAAAGCTGAACGTCATGAGTCCAAGGGTGATGAAGGGATCCAGCGGCACCTGCGAGACCAGGGAGTCCGCGACCCCAGTCGCAAGAACACCAGCGCCCCCAACAAACGAGCCAGCGAAGCCCACGACGCTGAAGCCAAGCTGCCACCTGCGACGAGACTTGCGCAGGGCGAAGAAGGTGTTCCAGTCGAGCCTGTCACCCGGCTGGGACGCGGCGGGGGGGGCGGGCTTTTGCGCCGCGGCGGCAGAGGTAGCGTTGCAGCGCTGAGAGCACGGCTGACGGACGACGCAGGCGATGATCGGGGACGAGGAGAAGACGGCGCTGCTGCGAGCAATCGGCGAGGAGGGGGAGAGGCCTAACGGACGGGCGGCGGAAGGCTTCTTGGATGCTGCTGCGGTCGAGTACGGGCATGCGGAGGTGCGGGCGATGGAGGAGGCGATGGAGGCGCGGGCGGCACCCTTGCCGGCCAGGCGGAGAGCGAAGGTGCTCGTGGGAGTCAGCATCGTGGTCGTGATCGATTCCCTGGTTGCCTATTGTTGTGCGAAGATCGTGAGTGTTGACTGGTGGGTGGAGTGGAGAGTTTGTTTTTCGCCGGCTTTCCTGTCGGGAGGAATTCGAAGTGTGCTGAAGCTGCTGGATGGAGCTTCTCGCGATGAGGTCAAGCTCGGTCCATAAAGATTTGTCGCCTGCTGCGCTAGTAGACGCCAAGCCGCAGCTCCTGCACGGACCGCCATGCAGCGCTTGCTTCCCCAGAACGAAGGACCATGGCAATAGGCCTCAGCGTTTGAATAAAACACTGCAGTAATTCTATGAAAATAAATAAATAATCTAGTCATAGAGCTAGGAACAGTGTTATAGATTATTAGTAAGCTCTACTTGTAATAGCTTAGTAATATATAGAGCTTTTAGTGAAGACTTATAATAAAAATAGTATTTTTATTATAAAGTTCAAGTTTTTTCAATAGATTTCTATATAATAGAGTTGAAAAATAATACAAAACTACTATAATAAGATTACTAAGTTATATATTACTTTAAGAAGCTTGAAATACTTATAATAAAGTAAATAATAAAAATTAGTTAAGTATTCTACTATTTTAAGTTAATTTACAGCAATAAAACCCATTTTCTAGTACTTAATAGTACATTAAGAATACTATTAAGTAACTTAATAGTCGTGGGAATGTACTAGCTGAGACGGATCTGGTGTCAATGCTTAGTAAATAGATAATTCAGTAGTAAGGGCACTAGGATTTCCCCCCTCTTTAACCTCACAAAGCAGTCAGGCTTCGACGCCCTCGAGCCTCCCAAATCATGTGAGTAATTCCTACAATGCGAAGATCTCTTCAAATCACCTCGCCATTTTTCTTCTGACGTTCGCAGTACCAGGAACTGACGAGTTATGCGATTTTAAGCTTGCGGAGTCGCGACGAACGACGAGACGACACAACTCCGTACCGCGACCCTGCCGACAACTGGGGAGAAGCCCAATTGTTTGAGCGTGGCATGGTCTTTTTGACCGATAAGTAACCATGTCGCGACGAGCCGGCGCCTGGTTCGGCAGGCCCTCCGCTGCATCCTCAATCCTCGGCCCATCGCGCACGCCGAAATCCCAACAACCAGAGCGGGTCGAACTCGCGGTGGTCTTCGAAGACATAGCGACCTACCGACCCTACAAACCCGGCACCGGTCCCAAATTGCGACCCATCACCCTCATCCCGACCCACGACACGACTGCGTACATCCGTGAGGAATTCTTCATACCACACACGCTGTCGCAGGATGGCAAAAAGCGCCTTCAGTACGTGGTGGGCTGGACAGATCTCCCCGCCGCGCGGCTCGTGGTGGACGCCGAGAGGATAGCAGATTACGTCTCACCGCTGGCGTACGAGGAGTGGTGCGCGGCAAGAGCGGCCGAGCGGGATGAGGAGGAGCGCAGGAAGGAAGAAGAGGAGAACGTCCGGCTTGTTGCCGAGGCTGAGGCACGCGAGAAGGGAATTGCTCTGCGGAATGGCGCGGTGAAAGAGACGCAGGGCAAGAAGACGGTGGGCTGGAAGGGCGGCAAGAGGAAACGCAGGACGAAGGCCCAGATGGAGGCTGCGAGGGCTGCCATGCCGTTGGACGACGGAGAGGAGAAGAAGAAGCCCGGAAAACCGAGAAAGAACGCGCCGTCTCTTTCTACGCCTTCGAAAGCTCAGCTCGAGGAGTTCAGGGAGCTGGAGACCGAGGCGGAGCTGGAGACCGAGGCCCCGGACGACGAGGAAGCCATCTTCCGACAGCTCAATGGCGAGGACCCCTCTTCGGTTGCGGAGGACGAGTACGATTCGGGGGGCGTGAGCAGCGTGTCGGGGGAATTGGAGCCCCCGAGCAAAAAGCAGAGGACGATATCACCGGGCGCGCCTCTCTCGAGATTGCTGCCCGGCATTGAAACGGATAGCAGCCGTAGCACGCCGTTCGATTCTTCAAGAGGAGCTACCAGCTCACCGGCGCTACCGCCATTACCAAACCCTGCCAAGACATCACAGCCAGGGCGGCTGCTTCAGCCACATGCATTCCCTTCCGTACCACAGGCCTCGGCCAACAACACCTCCACGCCCCCAGCAACTGTCAAGAAGGTCAAACCCGCTCTCCCCCCAATGCCTCACAAGCGCTCTCTGCTCTCGGTTCGAGACCCGCCCTCCTCGTCATCGTCATCCCATTCTCGGCCAACATCATCAAAGGCTCAGACTCGGACATCAAAACAATGGCAACCGCCTCCAGACATGAAGGAAACGGCCATCGAGCCCCCGTTCATTGGCACAGCGATAAAGTCGAAACCAAGAACGGAGTCAGCCCCTGCGGCGACACCACCTTCTCATCTCAACACCACCCCAGACTCCACGTCGACACCACGAACCGGCTTCAAACCGCTGGGCAAGAGCTCAACACCTTGGAGCGCATCGCATCCCGTTACGGGTGCGCCTCTTTTGACACGATCCCAACCCGTTCGGTCCACCGAACGCCCATCGTCCTTCTCGCCACCAAAACCGAAACCAACTCAACCGCCAAAACGCTCTCCCGCCCAGGGCTCGATCCACGGCAAAAACACGGACGTGGACCGCGACGAGCTCGCCGAAGACGTCTACGAAGTCCTCCGCCTCGAAGGCCTCCAGGTGCGCCACGTTCGCGGCAAACCAGTACGCTACTTCGCCGTCCGCTGGAAGGGCAACTGGCCGCCCGGCGAGAACCCCACGTGGGAACCCGAGGAAAACATCCCGCCTCATATGGTCAAGAAGTATCTCGTGGCAAACCCGACGCCGAGGAAAGGGAGCACCGGGACGCTCGACAGCTATCTAATCCCGGCCTGGTCGCAAAAGAAGTTCTCGTCCGTCTCGGAGGCTTTCGAGGGGGTGGATCGCGACGCTGCGGCGGCCGAGGCGGGGGAGGACGAGGCTGCTGAGGAGGAGGAGGAGGAGGGGGAGGAGGGAGCCGTAGAAGAAGAAGAAGACGGGGAGGGCGACGAGGTGCTGATTGTCACGGATGAGCCTGCGTCGACCTTGAAGCCGAGACTCTCTTGGTGATTGTGATGGGACGGAATCCAATTATGATGGTGTTGGGCTTGGGAATGAGCGTCATTTCGGAGGGCGGTCGTCACGAGATCCTCAGATGGTTGCAAGCCGTGGGTCTGATCATACGAATCAGCCTTCAAAAGTGCTGTTCAGCGAGGATGACGATCGCTGTAGTCAGTATCATGGCTATTCTGGAGCCATCCATGACCATGAGCGCGTCTACGTGGTAGTCCTAGTGTCGATAGCTTCACAGCGGAACCTAATTCAAAAAGCGTTCATTCAAACAAGTTGAGCATGGTAGGGGCAGATGTTCAGGCCCACACTCCAGCACTTTACTTTTTGTAGCCCAGGTCACTGATGAGATCCATTGCGCTGTTGCCGTTTGTCATTCTCTATCTAATTTGGTCCTGGCCATGCCTCGCTGGACTATCAAGCTAAAATGTTCTCGCTGGTACCAATGAGAATTAATTTACCCACCCACGGATATGGTAGGGGTGCCGATTCTGGCACGTAATCAGAAAACCACCGCTTTCCTTCAAATTTCCACCATCTCCAGTCCCAAGTCCTTACCAAGCACCCGCCAACTGTCTATTCTCACCAAAAGAGGGGCTCGAAAGCAGGCTTCGTGCTAGTTGACTTTCTACTCTGAGTCTTGTTCTGAGCGATCTTCGCGGTAAGCCGGCTGAAGCCCGCCTTCGAAATGCCATGAACTGGGCCACCCATATCACCGTCGACAACCGAAAGGGAAGGAGACGGAAGTCCCGAACTCGGGTCAAGATTTTTGACGCGCTTGTGAGGGGCCACAGGGGTAGGTGGTACAAAATCGTTGTTGTCGGGGTTAAAGTCTTGATCCAACAGGGAGGGAATCACCATTGGCGAGTTGCAGCCGACTTTGTTGACGAAGACGCCAATGGGAATGTACTGCGAAGGATCATCGATGCTAATGTAACCTCTGAAGAGTTGAGAGAGAGAGGGTGCAGTCATACGAAAATCAGAGGATGATGACGCCTCATTCAAGACCTGAGGTAATTCTTCGTAGCTCATGGACTGATCGGCGTCTCCATCGAGGCCGCCGTCGTCGACGATGATTTTCTATCGTCACCTTTGTCAGTAAGTGTGACTTCCTGTTGCTCGGCCTTGGCCTGTTTGCTCTTGAGGTATAGATTCACCTTGCGGACGTCGATCTCTCCCGTGGCAGCGTAGAAAAGGTCGGTGGTCTTCTGAGTCCACTGCTCGCTGCTGTCTTGGTTGTAATAGAGCCACATTTTGCGTGACTCTTCGGGAGAGAGGACCCATTGGCCATGGTACTGAGTTCGGACGGCGCCGGACAAGGGATCCCTCTGGTGGGGGACGACTCTGCGCTGGTCAGGGTCGTAAGCCTTGTACTCTGGAATGCCATCCCAGTTAGCCTCATTCTCCCAGACGATGTTCTTTCTAAGATCTTGCTCGTGGAAAGCATCGGGATCGTTGGGATCGGCAGCTGCAACGAGTTCCTCCATGAGCATATCGTCGTCGAGCTGTCTCCCACCTTCCGTCATGAAGAGATGAGCCTTCTCTGAGTTGAGGATGGTCAAGTCGGACGTAGGATGAGTCGGAAGGAACGGCACGATGAGAGTCTCAACGGGGGCATCGCACGGATCGTTCATGAACGATACGCTACTTCCATTTCGAGCTCCTACGTAGTACTTAGATCGGAGAATGTACTCGCGAACGCTGACAGCGGACCGAACGTCAGAAAATGAAATCTCAAAACTTCCATCGCCTAAGCAGGCAAAGTGAGTAATGACTTCTGCATAGTTGCGAGACATTCCTGCGTAACCAAGTACAGCCTGCAGGTGGACGACTGGGAAATCAGTGACGGACAGGCAACGAGTACACCCCTCACTTAGCTTGGCCTGCGTGTGATCGTTGAGGGGGAACGAATCGGTAGCGGGCAGGCTCATGCGTGCTCTTACGGACATGTCGTCGACGAAGAAGCCGAATTCGCGACGGCGAGTGAAGCGGAAGAAGTCCATGGCATCTTCTGCCGCAGTGAACTCAATGCATGCGAGGTTGTTACGGCTGGCACCATCTCCCAAAAGAATGACGCGGGCGTTGAGGATTTTGCCGCCTCTGACATGCTCCAGAACACGCTGGATGTGAACTCCGTTGGGAAGGCCTGACATGATGACTCGGCGGGACAAGACGTCTGGAATACCGTCATCTGTCGTTAGCTTCTCTCTGCCGTGCTGTCGCACGAACCGGATGCCGTGAATGAACATACCGGGAGTTTGCGTGACTGATCGCGCTCCCTGGTGGCTGCGGATAGCCTGTGCTTTCTGGAACTCGGAAGCCCATAACTGATCAGAGTCTCGACTCCATTTCAGGCCACTGGTGTCGGCAGAAGAGGTCTCGGTGACTCCAGTCGCTCTCCCGTGCTCGATGACATCAGAGGCCGGAGTGGGTGGCGTCGACGGCGGGTCGTAGAAAGAATTGCGAGACACCGCGTCATCTTCTTGGAGTAGGCACACTCTCTCAGTCTTGATGCCGTCGTGTTGAGACTCGTTCTTGACTTCAACGAGGGGAATGACTGGATCATCAGCAGCTCCATCGAACGAGATCAAAGCCTCAGCCTCAGCTACAGTTTGCGTTGCCAAGTCAAGCTGGCCAATTTTGCGGTCTCGTTTAAGGCCGACTGACGCAAAGGCCATGATGTCTTGCGGGTTCTTAGCAAGATGGTTGCGAGCAAAATGCTCAATCTCCTTGAGGCGCTCCGTAGCGGTCAAGAGTTCGCCTTGATAGTACTGGACTTGATCGTGTAGAGGCTTGTTACTCTGGAGGGCACCCAGTAGCTTCTTCTTGTACTCATCAAGCTGCGGCGAAACATCGTCGTATCCCTCTTGGATACGAGCAAGCTCTACGCAAAGCTTGTCCCTGTTCTCGCTTTGCTCAACCGCAGTCCGTTGAGCACGAGTGCGGAGAAGCTCGGACTCAGCGATGTCCTCTCGAAGTTTAGCGATGGAGCGCTCGTTCTCCTCCACTTTGTGCTTCAGCTCCTCGTTTACCGTGTCTAGACTGTCGTTCTCACGCTTGAGAGTCTCATGACTGTCCTCAAGCTGCTTGATGCGCGCGTGGAGAAAAGCGATCTCATCATCTTGGGAATGAAGACTTTGGCGGGCATCGGTGTAAGACGAGTGGCTGGAGAGGGAATTGGAATCCCTGCTGAAGGAAGTTTTGCTATGGATGTTAGCTTTTGGCACCTTGGTTGGAAATGTGCTGCTTCCCAGCACTTACTTGTGAGGCGTGAAGGGCGGTGACTCTGGGTCGAGGCCATTCTTCGCTCGAGGGTAGCTGGACAGATCCATCTCCTCTGCAATGGGAAGATCTCGGCGCTGTACCTCGACCGCAGTGTGTACAAGGAGGGGGGCATTCCAGTCAATAGTGATCTTCGGGGTGGGAACCTCGATGAAGTCGGAAAGGTCGATGAGATCAGGCGACTCCGAACCCGAATGATTGGGGGTAGCAGCAGGGGTAGCAACAATAACGTCATCGGACTCGCTCTCGAAGCCGTCGTCGGTGGAGACGTAGTTGACAGACTCGTTGTCATCATCGCCGCTTGCCGTGGCCATTTTGGCACCAGAGGATGAAGCGTTTGCCATCATGTAGGAGGTTTTGTCCATGGGTTGATAACGACTGTACAGGGCTGCGTGACCGATGCCTTCTTCAGTGATGCTGTTCGCGCTGGTTAAATACTAGGGGTACAAAGTTAGATTTGGCGAGAAATCTTGTGATGATTGGTAGTGAATGGCAAAGCGAAGGTGAGAAGATGGACGAAAAGATGGGCCGCAAGATGGCGGAGTTTGTGCTCTTGGGCATAGACGCAAAGGAAAATGACGACAAGTCCGACAAGTCGGGATCCAACACCGCACCGATTCATCCAAGAACAATGCCAAGGAAGTGACGAAGGTGTTGGAGATGAAGTGGTTGGGGGAGGGAAAGAACGAAGAGGATTCGGATTGGTGGAGGGGGTCAGAAGATCATGGACTTGTCAAGTCGACAGAAAGGAGGAAGGCGCACAGGATCTCTTCCTTCTACTTCTTACTGCAGAATTGGGAAAGAACACTTGGGGTTGTTCGCAACTTCCAGGTCACAAACTGCCAGTCAAGTAGGTATCGTGACCGCCTGACGCTGTTTCGCGGGGCTTCCCAGAAAAGGGGCATCGTGAGAGGAGTTTCGGGATATCGTGGGAGGTGCCAGAAGCGCAGATGACAAGAAAAATCATTATCATACCTTCAAGACTAGGTGATGGTTCCAAATAACAATGGCTTGCTGTTCTCGGAGCGGTGACGATGCTCTCGATGGGAGACTCTGAAGTTGCTTCAAAGCCTGTTTGGAGGCTTAGCAGGAGCGAGTTGGAGATGTCGCCGTCGAGGTAAGGTAGGAAGCGAGAAGAATTATTGGGGCGAAAGCGGTGCTTTTCGGTTTTCACAACGTCAGAAGAAGTTGTTGAGGTGATCGTCTAAAACTGCTCATGGAAGAGTTTTCAAGGATCGTGATGTTCGGTGGTAGGTTGCTGCTGGAGACCTCAATTGAGACCTACAAACACCCTCAGTGTCCGCTCCGAAAGTGATGATGGTTATGATGTCGAGTCGTACTGGAGTAATGTTGAGGAAGTAGGGTATAGGATTATTGATGACGTGAGAGGAAAGTAAAGTCCCTCAACAGTCTCTTGGAGATGGTGAAGGAGGAGAAGGAAGAGAAAGAGAAGGTTGGAGGTAGATGGCTGAAATATATTCTGACCCAGGTCAGACCAAGCGGGTCCATCGTCAGTCTCTAAGGTAGGTCAGTTGAGGCGAGAGCTACCTTGTTTCTTCGTGAGGGCGAGAGCTACCTTTGGCCACTAAGGAGGCGATAGCTACTGTCATCCGTGCCAGTGAGTGCCAGTGAGTGCCAGTGAGTCGTTATGGGAAATATGGCGAGAGCCAGAAGTGCAACTGAACAAGCGAGAGCTACTTGACTCTGCATCTGAGGAACACATTTGCTGTTAGTCCTAGTAGTAGCATTCTCGAAGAATCTGGACCAATCTTGAAACAACGTTGCTGTTGGGACAGAACACATGGCGAAAGAGCCTTGCGCGAAGAGACTATGCTTGGAGAACCCTGAAAATGAGTTGTTCATCTTGGCTGCGTCTCTCAAAGCTCTCCCAGTTTAATGTAAACGAATTGGCATATTGGAAACAGCATGAAAGAGTGACGGCGTTCATCACAAGGAATGTTATGATGGCCCTGATTATTCACGATCAAAGGCTTAAAAGCTTAGCACATAACATGCCTTTTGAAGTGAAAGAGCCAACCTGGTTTTATATATCACAAAGCATAATTTGGTGCATAGGATTATATCACGATGAATGAAGTCGCGTCCTACAGCTAAAGGAGAGTTGTGGACTAATTATTCCAAGGTGAGTTGATTTGGTTTAAAAATCAAATGTGCTTTGTCGGTTCCCAAGTATATATTAACTACATACCACCCCTTCATCCCATTAGTAAATACTCTGTAAACTCTCAACGGAGTCTCCCCAAGATTGTCGTAGACTTGAAGGCTTCCAGTCTTTCTTGAAAACGGCGTGATGAAGTGGGTGTTACCGTGATAAACTTCGTTCCTTCGAACGCCGGCGGGGGATGGATAATGAACACGACATATGCGCTGTCTGAAGCAACCCATCTGATTAGTAGCTTTTCTCTGGTGGACATGCTCTCGAGGGAGTGGAATCCGTTTACCTCTGACGCAAACCACCCAATTCCCATGCACTTGGGATCCGGATTGCATCTCATCTCCATTAGTCGGTGATCGTGGCATAGTGATCTTGATACCCCAGTACTTGCAGCCTGGCTCCAACAGCAGTCATGCAACTATTAATGTCGGACTTTTCACGCGTCAATTATATGCAGAATGTTATATATATTCGCTAAGTTCTCTAGTATATAGATTCTCACTGAAATTACCCCTTAATATAAATACCTGTATTTAAACCTATATAATCCTTAGTAATATAAATACTTAAACCGACTGTTATCTCTATATATAGGATTTAATACTAATTAAAGCATTAATAGGTTATAATAATTATCTCTGTATTAATATCTAGAATGAAGATAACTTTCTTATTCTACCTAAGGTTTATATTACCTAGAGAGATATGTAGAAGGAAATATAATACCTATTAGATATTTCATAGGTCTCTCTTTCTATTTAGTAATTATATCGCTATAATATAAGTAAAGGAAGTGGGTTATAGGAGGGGTAGCTGGTGAGATACAAATATAGTATATTAATATAGTGTGGCAGTAGGTATTATTAGCTGCTTTCTTTTTATCCTCCAAGAGTTACTTAATAACTTCTACTAGAAGCTAAAATAATTACCTGATAACTACTAGTAGATATTGAAATAACTACGTAATAAATACGATTAGAAGCTATAGTAGTTCTTTAGAAACTACTATAGTAATTTATAGTAATTACTTAATAACTTAATAAATAATGATTTATAAGTTTTTATAAGTTTTATAGGAGGAATATAGACTTATACTCTCTAGGAGCCCTCTAGGAGTTACTAAATAGAACTTTTCCCTCTCGGGGCTATCTAGTGGCTACTATATAACGTCCCACACCTACTTCTGGACCACCCCCACATCCGGACCACCTCAAAATACCTCATTAAAATGCATACTGCTACTTTTAAACTTAAATAATATTACTATTCTTTATCTAATTATTACTAGATTTTCTATAAAGTATAATAACTACTAGATGGCTTATTATACTGAAGTTGAAGTTTCTTAGGCACTTGAGGCTATTATAGCTGGTACTAGCTTACGAAAAGCTTTATTATAGTATGGTATGCTAAAGACTACTCTACTACGTCGAATTTAAGGGGCCTAGCTATGAGATCTTGCCTTTTTGGATCTGTAAAGGCTCTCTATAGCCTAGGAAAGTTATCTAGCTGAATGGGTTTGAATCCAGGCTGCCCTAGGCCTACCTCTAACCTATTAGCAGCTTAAGGATTTTGCTGAACGCATCCTATAGGTCTATGGAGACTCCTAGCCTCTTGGAAAGAACTGGGTGCAGTCTTTTATTAAGAGAAACCTATCTATAAGGGTCTAAAGAAGTAGAGCAATTGATTCCTAGCGTATTAATGGAGCCTTAACTAATATAATTAGGTAATAGTTTAAATACCTCGCTATACCTGAAATTATAGCTATTAAGGCCTCTAATTGATATAATATGGATGAGACTAGTATTCTGGAAGGTAGAGGATCGAATAGGCTTGTTCTTAGATTATTAGAAACTCGTTCTATCTATAAGAAATAGCCTAGATTGCGTGCTTAGATATCTCTAATTAAGTATATCTCTATAACTAGTAAGGTACTACCTCTACTTATTATATATAAGGGTAAGAATGTCTAGTAGTAGTAGTTCCCTCTAGATCTAATGCTATATGAATCCTGGAAGCTTATAGTAATAGAAAATAGGTAGACTTCTAACTCTATAGCTATTAAATAGTTAATAGAGGTCTTTATCCCTTTAACCTAGCTGAGAGACCCCTTAGAGGTTAGATTATTAATCTTAGATAGTTATAGAAGCTATAAGACTACTACCTTTATATATATATACTTTAGAAATAAGATATACTTACTATTCTTACTAGTATATATATTATACATCCTCTAGCTACTTAATTAGTTAGTCTTTAGGCCCCTTAAGGTAGTATATAAGAAGGAGCTTAGATTACTAGCTGAATGGGATGCTAGTATAGTTATGGGCAAGAAAAACTTCGTTATATACTATAGCAAGGTATATAAGGCAGCCCTAATAAGTAAGAATATTATTAATAGCTGGAAATAGACTGGTTTATAGCCTATTAGTATAGCTAGACCCCTTATAAGCCCTCTACTACTTGAGAATATATTAACCCCTACTAAACTAGCTAGTTAGGTTTATAAAGGGCTCTCTAATAGTAAAGCAAGTGAAAAATAGGCGGTAGATATATTAGTAGTCCCTTAGTTAACTCCTAAGAAGAGGGATGAGCTTCAGGATTAGTTCAGTCTATTTAGCAAGCTAGATAACAATAAGTATATATAGCGCCTACTTTTTTAGAAGGTCTAGAAGGGCTTTAATAAGAAGGCATACTAATTAGTAGTAGCCTAGCGAAAGATTAAGGCACTATAGGTGTCAGCATCTTCTTAGTATGCCTGTGGCAGTACTGAGGGGGTAATAAGACGTTTGACTAATAACAGTGAACGAGAACAATATATAGTGAAATAACGAAAGATAGGTCTTAGTATAAAAGGAGTGAAAGTCTTGTATTATTATGTCTTATGCTACTAGTCTTATTTATAGACAGCAGACGCTATATAATTGTCACGAGCCTGCAGGTAGGGGTAAGGGCGAGTTGTAGAAGGCAACTGTCTTATTCAGAGATAGTTGCGCGCGAGGCGCAGT
>JAXCEF010000328.1:0-63181 GCA_037178605.1 Colletotrichum euphorbiae
AACAACAACAACAACAACAACAACAACAACAACAACAACAACAACAACAACAACAACAACAACAACAACAACAACAACAACAACAACAACACCATTCCCATCGTGCGAGGGTTCTGTCTCGTCACCACTTACCCGAATGCCCTCCGGTCTAAGCCCGCCCCGCGCGCCAGTCGTGCTTCGGCATTGCCGTTCGTGTCATCATCAGCGATGCAAAGATTTTCGGGCGCGCGGCCCGGAGCTTTCAGGTCTGCTTCCTTTTTTTTTTTTTTTTCCGTGGGGATGGGTTTTAGTCGATTTGTTCCACATTACCCACCTCACTCACCTGTCCAACATCGGACGGAATAGATGCGTCGTACGATTGGATCCCGATCAGTCAGCGCCGTCACGGAGGAGTGGAGATGGCCATGGGTGTCTCCACTGTGATATTTCCTGTCGATGTCGACGGCCGGCCATGGCCCCGCATTTCGTCGCGGCACTTCGGCATCTGAAGAAAGCAGACCGGTCGGGTTATTCAAAGTGGGAACCTGCGGTCTGAGCATTAGGCGGTCGGAGCTTTGGTTCCGGAGAATCGCGATCTCGTCCGGTCGTCAGAGTGAACAGGAATCTGGAGGGAGTCGAGCGCTCGTTTTGTAGAGGAAAGGAGCGAATGCGAACAACTTCGCATCGGCTCGAATTCTCTTCGACCGGAAAAATCATGTGCGTGTACTGGAGTTCATCCGATCTCCAATGCTAATGGAACATTATGTAGGTGAAGTCCAGCGCTGCGACCTCCGTTTCGAGCCTTGACTACTAACTTGCAAGTACCTGCTTACGACGGCTGATTGTATTCTATTCAGTGCACCGTCGACAGCGATCTTTTCAAGAGACGTTTTCGGTACGCATAGGGCATTCCAAGCGAAAGCTGTGTGCCGTCATCGTTCGCGAACCAGCCTAGATCTCTGAGCCTTCGATCTTCCAAGCGGGCTCCTCCCAGCTCATCTTGCATCGCGAATGACGTAGTTGCTGCAAATACGAATACGCGCGACACGTTAATCTCAGCGTTCAGCTGGTGTTGATATTCACTCATGCCCTGGTCAAGCCATCTGAAACGTTTTGGCGAGCTGGACTCACCGTGGTTTCGTCTGGTCTCCGGCGCTGGTCTCGCCGCCTTTATTCGTAATGGGCTTTGAATGGCTCATCTTCGGCTACTGAAGCCATAATCTTGCTCACGACGTCGAGATGGACCGGAACTTCCAAGAGAGGCGATGTTTTCAACAATGAACCGCTGTTTGGCCGCTTGTAATGACGAGCAGGTTCTCTGGCCCGCGCTTTACGAACACCAATCGGTAAGTGTTTGCTGTCGTAGCCTTTTGCCTTATACAATCCCCCCCTTACAGGACCGTCGTCTCTGCAGCGGCTTCATACGGCCCGTCTCAGCTCTCAGAGTTTCACAGCATCTGGAACTAGTGGCCGGATCGCCTTCAAATTGAATTCAAGTCTCAAATCCTCGGATCTATCGATGCTGAGATGCCAGCCTCCTTTGCCATTATCCCACCAACGTGTGATTAGTTTTTCACGCCCCAAATCATTTCGATGTGATGTCACGTGGGTAAGGGACGTGATGCACCTCCTCAGATATGTGTGACAAGCCAAACAGATCCGCTTTCCCAAGTAACTCGACCACAAGCTCGTCTTCAACGCGGATGAATAGACATATGCGGACGAAGTTCTCATAAGTTTGACCGCATACCACCCCATGAAAACATGATTATAATCCTCACGAACCTGAGTCTGAAATCCTACTTGCGCAGGTACTCCTCTCCCCCCGCGGCCCACGAGCGCCTAGAATGCCAAGACCAGAAATCTCTCGGCCGAAACTGCACCTGTAACAACTCCCATGCATTTGCGTCCACAGCCGTACGAATCAGCCGGCTCCGTCTCGGCTCCATTGCCCAGCCACGTCACCACATACGGCCGATCAGCACGGGTGGCGGCGAAAGGGCAATCACGCCAGAAAGGTTGACGA
Source organism: Colletotrichum euphorbiae (assembly GCA_037178605.1). Lineage (NCBI taxonomy): Eukaryota > Fungi > Ascomycota > Sordariomycetes > Glomerellales > Glomerellaceae > Colletotrichum > Colletotrichum euphorbiae. The sequence continues at coordinate 2,006 of JAXCEF010000328.1, forward strand.
CTCTAGGTATGTTCCTTTCGGCTCAACTTATTCGGGAGATTCTCTTGTCGCGGTCGTTCAGCCGCGGCAGGAAACATTGACATAACGGACGTCTAAGTTCGTCTCATGGGCCACCCTTGCCGAAGCCCCCAACTCTGTTTCGCCTCGGATCCGGCGTCCGAGGGCGCTGCAGTGGGGGATGTAAAGGCTTTTCCCTCCCCCGGAGGTTCGACAAGGACCTTCCTCTCAAAGGTAGGAGCAAGTAAGCTCGGAAGATGCAAATTTAGGTAATACGACAAAGGTTGTTGTAACTTTTCTGTACAGTGTTTCGTGCTTGAGCTCGGAGGTGGAGGAGGCATGTTTAGGGGTTTAATTGGAAAAAGCCTTTAGGAAGGACGAGATGAATGCCGTGTGAGTTGTGGTTTCATTTCCCCATTTCGGTTATATTTGCTGGTTGGAAAGGGGGCGTGGAAGCTTTGAGGACGGGTGTGGTCTAGATTTACCAGTTGTCTGGTAACCTTCGATCGTCTGTTCGATATCGCATTCGTGAGTTTGAACGATGGCTGTGGTTTCATCGGTATGCCTTGTGTTCAGCCTCGGAGGGCCACTTTGGGTTCCGATATCGAGAGGTGAGGTCTCATGGATGTGTTGGTGCGGTCGGGGGGATGTGAGCCGCTTCGAGACCTGGCGCTTGTGACGAGACGGCATCAATGTCGGACCCGCATCGCTGTAGTTCGCCGTGAGACTGGGAGGTGGTCGTCTGAGTCCGGAGCCTTGGTGATGGGTGTACGACGGGCATCGGATGGATCACGTAGGCGGTCGTCCGAGAGGTGGCTAACTTGGGACATGGCGTGTCTTTCACCTGCTCCTCAGCTTGGATGCTGATCTGCAGCATTTGGTTAGCTGGCTTCGCATGTGGGTGATGGCAAGGGGGAAGGCGGACAGGCCAGCGTTTTGAATGGCGAGAAGAACCAGAAGAAATAACGGAGCTATTTTGAATACAGTGTTCTTTCTGGTAACCCGGTATGTAAGGCTACTACATTTAATGACGGGGTTGCTGAACGATGTATCTACTTCTCCAATGACCGATGTCGACTAGCGAGAAAAGCAAGAAGCTTCAGCGGTCCATCGACGCATTTCCAGAAACATAGGAGTTTGCATCGAGACCAACTTCTGCTTAGCTCCGTATTTCGATATTGTGCACACTTCAAATTGTTGCAATAGTACCATATTTAAACCTTCAGGCTCTGCTGCTTTGACGAGCCTGAGTAGGCTTGTAGTCGCCACGACTTAAGGTCCTTCGTACAGAAGTGAGGTGGGATTTGTGTTGACCCATCGTCATCAAGTCACCGCAGTATTTTCTAATCTGCACCACCTCAAATGTATTCGTGGTGGTATTCGGCGTCCAAAACTCAAACAGGTGGAGTTCTCGAATTACCTTTGCTATCATGCCTTGACTTTCGAAGTGGTTCCCATTCATTCATCTTTCTAGATGATTTTCTCTTTGCTGGTTAAGTCCAACTTCTTCTTCTGCATTTTCCAATTAGGCCGAAAGCTTACGAGTCTCCATGTTTCTATCACTTGGCCTGGGTTTCCAGCCAACAACTTTCCCACCTTGTTTGGTCTTTTCAGAGAAGCATTCCTTCTAATCATAGCTATGCGAAGTGAGCTTCGTTGAAACCATTTGTCTGTAACCTGAACAACTATGAGTCAAGGCGAAGAAGCCCTCGTCCGTCTCCATCTAGTGCGTGATTCGTCGGCGGGATACGCAAGCGGATCAGAGAGATAGTTCTACTCACAGCAAGTGTAGTGTAGAACTCACCTGAGTAGGGAGGCTCTCCCCTACCCATGCACCGCAGTGTCCTCTGCGGACAAATCAGGCTCCAGTTTCTTAAAAACTGTTACTGATGGTGAGTACTACACGACGCCAGCGTTCGGGAGAGTCCGGAGCAACGCGCCGATTAAAAGTGGATACCTCCGCGATCGCTAGGACCGATCCGGTCGGCGTGAGGGCCGGGATCAGCTCCGTCCATCCACCTTTTCCCCTTTTCAGCTCACATTTGGAGTCGCACGCGCTTAGATGGGGCATCTGCGGTTATGTCAATTATTGGATTTCGGATCTCAAAATCGGAACCCTGAGAACGAATTCTGTCGTTTTGCAACGCCAATTTTCTCGGAGCAATATATATATATATATAGATACCCCTTCTCTTCTCGCCTTGGGAGAGTTAATGAACTCACAAAACCAAGCCTTTCTTGGAGCGTTAAGGAGCTGCTTCACATCTACTTCTGCAAACTTATTTTTCCCTCTTCCGCTGGTTGCAGCATAACTTGGAAGATTTGTGTTCCCTGCCGGCGGCGCTGAGCGCAACGCTTGATTCCAGATCGTGCCTTCAGCCTACACGAGCAATCAATCGCAACTACGAACAGCCCCGCTGGTGGCCGACAAAAGGCCCTCACCGGTCACCCCTCCCTTGAAACTAGGCAGCATCTCATCCCGTTATATCTCATCTCATATTCGGACAACAAATCAACGCAGCTGCTGCCCTCCACCACGTGATAGCATCGCGCCGCAGCCCCCCTTGCCCGAGTAAACGCGCAAGGAGGCAAGCCAAATCCATCATCTATTCTCTCAATTTCTCAACCTGCTTCAATATTTAACATACAAGCCACACGAAAACGATCGTGGAGTTGAACACACCGCAGCGAGTCGAAATCTTTGCCTGAAAGGAACGCCTTCACCGACGCTCGATATCCAGAGGAAGCTCATCTGGAGGGAATTACGGTAGTTGCAAAGCGTTTATTCAACTTAAAAGCACCGAGTCCAGATTCCTACCACTATCGAGACGGTTCCAACCTTTATCAGTGAGTCTTTCCTTGTATCGTGGTATACTGTCATTCTTGTTTTTGAGGGCGAATCAGCACACATTGGGACACAGTGTGCAGCCCATCAGTGTGTCTTTAGGAACAGAAACGAATCACTCACTCATTTTCCACACTACATAAAGGCAGAAACCTCCACATCTTCTTGGAGGTTTACTGACAGACAAAACAGAATATCATCAACTCAAGCAAGGCCCAGAAACTTCGACCTTTATACGCCAGCAACAAAATCTGTTACGCAAATAAATCATCAAGGCGACCAGCCCTCCGAACAAATATAAACTGACATTCTCTGAATCCTAAAAGATTCGTCACCATGTTCGCCGAAATCACTGCTACTTTTACAATCCCCTCGAACAACATCTTGGCCGCATTACCCTTCCTGTTCGCGATGGCCGACATGGACCAAACCCAGATCATCGAGCTCCAGGAACGTGTCGCCGAGCTTGAGACACAGAGAGTCTGTTCAGAACGACCACATCCAGCGGCTTGAACAGGAGGCGTCCCGAATGAAAGAGCAGCTACGCGTCTCCGACCATGAGCGCCGCATGGCGATGCAACAGCTCCAGGAGCTTGGTGGCACTTGTTCGGACGTGATGAGAGCGGCCACGGACCTGAGAAGCCGGATATGGGTTCCCGGTCAGTACGTGGAGGTATCCCTGTCAAATTCGCCGAACCGCTCCTTCCTAGCATCATTCCTGGGAGAATGTACTTTCACGATAGGAAGAATAAGAAACCTGACCAGAACAACGCGTCCTCTTCGTCAGGCAACGATACTGACACACCGGACTCGGATGACACCGGTTCCGAGGAGGACGGTTCAGAGGATGCTCAAGTCAACGAATCGGGTCGTGCCAGATTGTGTGCTTGATACGGTACTGTCTCGCGGATGCTCATTAGGCAGGCATCATAAGGACGAATATCATGGATGATATCTGGACCCTGGAGTGGCAGACCAGATGGCTATGGGGTTGGACTTGGATGAACAATCGCTGGACAGTGGCATGTTGGTTTTCTTCTCACTCATTCCACGTTCCAATGTGGAATACCATAGCTTAGCAGGACATACGAGAACCTAAGTACAAGGAAGTTAGTAACGCAAATCGAGTTCATCTGATAGTAAACCCGTTCTTTCCTCAAGCGGAGATCGTGAATGTCATTAGTCTTGACAGATAAGCCTCAATGCTTAATTGGGTTCCACGGCCGACGAATTTGCGGTGGTGGGAGACACAAGAGAGGGGATCATCATCCACGAGAAACGGGCGTACGAGCCAGGCTCTGGCGTTTGCCCCAGACGAGATGGTTGATCACCGTTGTTTGCTTCGAGCATCAGCAGCTCATGAACGCATTCCGGGACCCCATCTGTGCGTCCAGTACTCGGTGTTATCTTGGCTTGTGCAACGGGAACGAGGTTACAAAAGATGGGAGTCGCCCGGTCCACGATCGAGTCTCTGGATCACGAATTATCCTCCCAAGGCATCCCTTAGACGAGGCGGTTTTGCCTTTGAGGTGAGGGTGTGATGAAGAAGAAAAATTAAGAGACACAAGTACCTAATGGAAGTCAACACAGTCAGTCCCCTCCAACAAGCTGAGGCCTCCGCCCTCTACCCTCTTTCCCAGCTCCCACTTCCCTCTAAGCAAAGCTGTCAAGGATCCCCCGCGCGTTGCTGGAATCCCCCAACAAGCTCACCCCGCAGCGTTGCTATCAGCGTGTCAGTGGGGGGAATTGACAGTCAGCAGTCCTGAGTCGGGGCAGCACGGCCGGCTGCGCCAATCAGCTGCGCCGTTGGTCTATGCCACAGCAATCCGTCTTGCGCTGGCGTCCTGAAACTTGCTCACCTCCATGCCGTTTTGGGACTCGGAGGCTGGTCACAGGGCGGTTGCTTGTGTTCATGTGCGACTCGAAGTTGACAGAGCTCCTCTCTTGTGAAGATGGCGCCGCTGATAAGAAGCTCATGTTCCCTTTCAGACTGATCGCATTGTTCCTCATCTTGCTGGCTCCTGTGAAACCGATCGGAAGATTTTCGATACCATCGCATATATAGCTACCACGCAGGGTCGGTTCCCCTGCTGATCGACGACAATATGCCGGCTGTACTTGCTGATCAGTTCGTCGCCTATTCCTCATTTTGCAACCGCCCTGACTCACATCTCTTCATAGAGTTCTTCCCGTCGGGAACGAGCAAAAGGCGAAGAAGCTCAACGTCCCAGCCCGGGACCACGAAGTCGCCCAGCGCGAAGTCCCGAGTACCGCGGATTGCGCAGCTCACCTCCGACTTCTCGACACCTTCGTCGCTCTCCGAAGAACCGTAGAGCTGCTTGCCGACGAGACCAATCTCACTGCCGAGCGAGGTTGGGATCTATACTGCAGACGGGCAGTGTCTCGACTCGAAAAATGGGCCGCCGACGCTGAAATTGAAAGACAACGACCGTCCGTGGACGTGCTGATGGCATGGCACGCTCTCATGCTGCATCCCAAGGCCTACGCCAGGTATATCGAGCTTGGCGGCAGCCTGGGGTTGGGCGGACTTGACTGGACTGAGGTTGTGAGTTTGAATCCCAATGACTCGCGATGAGCTCATGCCAGCTCAAGTTTGCCGCCCATGCTAACGACCGGGTGACGCAGTCGCAAACGCTAGGAGCCAACATCACCTTGTCTAGATTCCTTGACTTATTGGAGGAGGAGAGCACACTCGAGGCACTTGTCGCCGAAGGTCGCCAATCCACTGGCATTTTCAACCTCAAGAACGCAGCCGGCACGGTCGTCTTCTCATATGACCTCTCCGCAGCCATCAGCCGTCAGTTCGACTTCTCCTCAAAGATGTCCCGCTACGCTTGGCTGCGCTCTCCGACCGCAGAGGCCACCATCGCACAGTCCATCGAGCGTTATCGCAACTTCTTCCACCTCATCGGTGCTCATCCGGGCGCGGTGATGGTCCCGACCTTAGACATCGACCTCGTCTGGCACACTCACCAGCTCTCACCCATCCGCTACCGCGCCTACTCGAAGAAGATGGCCGGCCGTCTCATCGATCACGACGACGAGATCAGCACTGACAGGCTCCAGGAGCTGTCTACGGATATGCAAGGTCTCTGGCGCGAGAAGTTTGGAACGGAGTATCATGCTTGCCTCTGCTGGACTTGCGAAGCGGGCAGGGCTCACATCAACGTTGAAGCCGTCGAGGACAGGCTGCGTGCTGAGGAGAGTCAAAGAGAGTTGCTCCCGCTAGCTGATCTCGCATTTCCTCGCTGCACGGACTGCGGCAACCACCCTACGAGCTGCTGCCCTCCCAGCGACAGTGCTGAGTGTGGAAGCGGTTGCGGCGGAGGGTGTGGTGGTGGGTGCGGAGGCGGCTGCGGCAGCTGCGGTGCTATGAAATAAGGCAGATAACTCAAGAATTATTATCGCAAGTCAATAGAGGAGGCAGAAGATAACAAACAAAAAACAAAAGAGTTGCCTCGTACCTGAATCGAACAGGTGATCTCCTCATTACTAGTGAGGCGCTGTACCACTAAGCCAACGAGGCGTTTGATTTTTGTTGATGAGCACATTGGGATCTGTTCACTTGAAGCCTTGCGGCACGGAATTTGTGGGCGAAGGAGTTGATGTCGACCCACATCATGCCTCTCCGTTCTCCCTGCAGACGATCCATGCCAGCCATAGTTGTTTGGAAGTCGTCAGTGACAGGAACTCTCGTTTTCGCTCGATTAATACGGAAACGCCAAATTGGATGCCATGGAAAATCCTTACCCAATTAGTGGCCTTCCAAGACTTTTCAATCAGTTGAACCTTTCTAGAAATGTTTCGATCGCCGTTTCATGTAAGAGATATACCCAAAGATGCGGGTAAGAAAGAGGGCCAAGATCTCGGGGTGGAAAAGGCCAAGGCGAAGCCCCTGATCGCTCTTGCGGCCAATCATAGTGCACGTTGAAGGTGACTGCGTTGGGCGATCGAATGCGCTAGCCTGTGTGATCCGGCTTGTAGATCCTGGTGGGATTCTGCGGCTGACGTCTTATTTTGGAGCCATGGTAATACTCACCAACCCGCTTCGTGAAAACCTCAGAGTTCCTCAGACAAATAGACATGGGAATGGAAACAAGGACAGGGACAAAGGGAGTAAGAAAACCACCCATCCGGCTTCGGGAAGAAAGAATCCGTCAACGTCCCAAACTCATCAGTTTTTGCTCTCAAATCTCCTCCACGATAGGCGTAACACCCTTCTTCAGGATAATATTCCCATACTTCCTCGTCTCGCCCGTCGAGACGACAGCAAAAGCCTTCTTCGACCTCTCGTAGAACGCGAACCGCTCCAGCTTCTCAATCTCGCCCTCGTACTTGAGCGACTTCCTGAAGTCGCCCTCGACGCTCGCATCAAACGTGTCGCCCTCGACGACCTCCATCATGACGACGGGCACGACGCCGTAGTTGTCGAGCTCGAGGAGCGGCGAGATGCCCGCCAAGAGTCTCGATACGGTGATGCCTGGTTTTCTCGTGTTTCATCAGTCCAAAAGCTGTGTCTCCCTTTGGCATGTTCTCATGACAAAGATAAGAAAGAGAAGAAAAAAAAAAGAAGGAAAAATGAGGCTTTACTCACCGTCGGCTCTGATTACGGGGATGTGAGGAGGGCAGATGGAGTGGGCCGGGAAGTGGGCGTCGGCGAGGACGATCTCGTCACCGTGGCCCATCTCGGCCAGGACCTTGAGAAGATCGGGGGAGATGACGGGGGAGATTCCTTTGAGGACCATATTTGCGAATTTGATGGCTTCGAGATGTTTGTTACCGGTTAAGTTGAAGAGGTAATTGAGGAATGCATTGAGATCGATTGTCGGTAAAGCTGCCCCACGCCCGTTTCGCAAAAGGTGGGGAACTGATCCCTGAGCTCTAAACCTACGAAGGCAGGGAATGAGGACGTACGCTGTACTGCCAAGAGTACGCTGTACTCGAGGGCTAAAAACGTGTACTTATTTATGCAGGACAACAGGCCCACCCGCCCGGAAGGGCGGAGAAAAATCAGAGCGACCTTAGCCTAATTAGGACTTAGTCTCTAGGGGGTTGGGGGCTATTAAACTATGACTGCTTAGTCACGGCCCGCCTCGCTAGGCCTAGCGCGGTTCTGTCCCCGTTTTGTTGTCCCCGAGGCCAAAGTACGGGTACGTCGTATTTTTCGAAAAGTACGTATTATCTCATACCCCTATACGAAGGTAGGTACCTTGAAACACAGCGTGGAGACCTTGTCGGGAAGTCTTGTACGAATATGTCGATTTTCAGGTGAACTATTCATCTCATTGGAATTCGATGCTCATCCACCACGTACCAGCCCTTCTTCCCCTGCCCTCTGAGCCTCCCTTCAATCGACAACCCCATTCCTCTCAACTCCTCGTCATCAGCACTCGTCCAGTCACGTACGAAGCGCCGCAAACTATCAACAACGCCTTCGTCCTTCGGATCTTCGGCGGCAGCCACCAAGTCTACGACGAGCTCCAACCGCAGATAATCTGCCAGGGTCGGCTGCCCCGACAACGAATTCCGTCCCAGCTTCAGCGCGAACGACGCGTAATCGGCCTTCCTCGGAGCCTTCAGAACCTGATCCTTCAGGTGCGCAAAGTCTGCGTGATAAGGCGACCGGCGGTTCGCGAGTGCTTCGATGAGTTCAGACCCCTCGGCGATGAAGACGTCGGCTTCCTCCTCCCCCGTGGGCTGTTGCTTCGGGGAGTAAGGGATGGCGAGCGCTGCGGTTCTTAGCCGGAACGTGTTAGGTAGGACCCGAGGCCGCGACCTCGTAACCACCACCTTGCCGGAGCGCAAATCTTCGATCTGCTCAATCAGACTCCTCAACAAAGGAACGCAGTTCGCCCTCCAGCTTTCCCACTCCTCTCGTCCCTCGAATCGCCTCGAAAAAAGCTTGGAGAGCAAGCTGTTGCACATCTCCATTTCGTCGTTCCGAACAAATGCCCCGGCTGCCGCGAGCACGAATTCTTGCACCAGCTGGATGGTGGTTTCCCCTCCGTCACGGAAGGCTGACGTCCGCTCTGGTTGCTGCAGCGCCGAGGCAGCCTCTCCAAGCCCAAGTGAAAATGCCTTATCCCCGGTGTTGTCAAAAAGCCTGAGCCAGTGCTTCCCTGCGTTGGAACCGATCAAAGTTCGGTCCTTTTTAACAGCTTGCGTGACGCGTCGAAGCTCTGCGGACGGGCTGATGTTCGCTAGTACAATCCCACATAGCGTCTCGAACAGGGAAACGGGCATGTATCGCCGACACTCACCGAAGAACGACGAGAGCATTCTGGGGTTTACGGGACATTTTGCAACGTGAGCCTCCGCTTCAGTCAAGTCGTTCTCGGTCAAGAAGTGCTTCACCCAGCGAGCGTTGGTAGTCGCGGATCCCTCCAAGGCACTGACGACAAACTCAACAATACGTTGCCTGTCGTCTGGGTGAAGCTTCTTGCTCTGGCCCTGCTTCAGCAACTTCTCCAATAGAGGCGTCTCTTCACCGACCTCCGGAAGCCCGTCGGTCCAGTCCTCTTCCGTGCAAGGCCTCCGCTCGCTTAGCTGCGCCGCCGCAGGCACAACATACGTCTCCAGCGCATCGAGGACACGCGCTCGTAGCTCCAGCGGACACGAAGGAATTTCCAGCGTGCTCATCAAGCTGTCCACAAGGGTGATTCTGGCGTCGATGTGTCTCGCTTCCGAGAGCAGTGCGATGAGAATGTCACAAGATGAAAGGGCGCTGATGAAAACGTTGTTATGCAGCACTTGTGCCATCATCTTGATGGTCGTAACTTTGATCGCCGGCTTGTGCGTCTTGTTCTCCCAAACCTTCCCAAACGGCCTCGAATTTTGCACTCTCATCTTGTCCCGCATAGCATCAGCCATGGTATGCAAGAACTCTTTGGCCGTCTTGGCAGGTAGGTTCGAGAGGAAGCCCACGTTGATGAGCTGCCGATGCCACGAACTGTTCTCGCCTCCGTCCATGACTAGATCGCGCATGAAAGGGCACGCGAGTGCGGGTTCATCACTGCCTGCGACGCGAAGGACGATTTCGACGACATTTCCTATTTGCACGTTCAGCCTCTCCAGCCCCAGCCGTGCCCTCATACCGTCCATGAGGAATCGAGCCAGTTCTGCCAATAATGCCGGAGTTGCGTGCCGGAGGTTTCGAAGAACGTGAACTGCCTGGACCTCCACGTTATTGTAGTTGTTCAGCAGCTTCGTGGTCGTCGGGTTGTGAAGCAGCGCTTCTATCTCGAGGAGCACGTCCATCGTTGGCTTCCACAGGACCTCTGTGATATCGCGAGCTTGGTCATCGGAGCCCGCTGACTTGGTTATCGCGTTGAATGACTCCACGCTCCCTTTGGCAAGGCGCTTATCAGTCACGGCTTTGGGCAATTTGAGCAGGTGAGCCCATCGCGAACGGTCGAACCCCGGTTCCAGGACCGCCATGATGGCAGTCTCGGTCAGGTTGACGAGGATCCTGTTCGCGAGTTCCATGTCCTGCCTTACGGACGCAGGAGTGGCTGCAATCGCTGCCGGAGTGTCCTTCTTTGGCACGCCGCACAGAAGATCCTTTGCTTCATCTGTGACGAGTACGTCCCGGTTGTACAGCTGCCAGCTGCTCAGCGGATCTTTGACGAAGCGACGAGCCCAAAGGACAGTGTCTCCAAAGGTCTCGAGGTCCCCGGCAGCTACTGACAGGTTCATCGCCGACTTGGTCCAGAATGCTCGGTTTGTGGGCTCGCGTGACTGCTGCGCCTTCTTCTTCCTGTCTTCGACGACCCTCCGCATTCGAGCAAACCAGGTCCGGTCTTCGTTCCCAGTCTTGGACTTCCTGGCAAGGAGAGACCTGAGGATCTCAACATCTCCAAACCGGTTATCGTGTATATCTGGACCCTTCGTCTGACTCATCACTGTCTTTCCGGACTCGCAGTTAAGGAAGTCCCCGTTAGGGTAGGCCCGAGTGAGCCTCTCAAACAATCCACGAGACCTTTCGATTTCAAGGAGGAAGAACAGCGACGAGCGCCAGAGATTCCCGGTATAGGAAGATCCCTTAGCCGAGCAAGACCTGAATCCGAACCATCTTCGATATCGATGCCGTAACCCTTGACGTATCGAAGACCAAGTCGTAGAAGCTCATAGCGGGATTCTGGATCAAGGCGTTTGCGTGTTGACGATGTGATCATGGAAAAGATCGCGTTCAGGTCGAGTTGTCTCCTGCCACCCGGATGTAGCTCCAGAACTTGGATCATCCGTGGCTTGAAACGATCTTTTCTGTCCGCTGGCGCCTGCTTCCATTTCATAATGATGATTTGGAGCATGTCATTGTACGACGAGATACTTTGGTAGGAGTTGACGAGCTCCGGATGCTTCTGTATGGCTCGTATGATGTATTGCAGGAACTTGTCCCTTGTTTCGTCATTTTCGTACTTCTTTCTTCTCTTCTTGTTCACGAGAAAGCGACTCCAAAGAGGTATGGCAAACTGTTCCATGAACTCGCGCGGAACCTTGGCGTCCTTTTCGTCGAGTAGCTTCGTCAGGATCTTCTCACATAGCACCAAGTTGCCTCGGAATAGCCCCCGCTCTTCCCGAAGAGTCCGGCCGTTCTTTCGCGAGAAGATTTCGTCAAGGAATCGTTCCTCATACCTCGCGCGTTGCCCTCTTGCCAAAGCCCTCTGCTGAAAGGGAGTCCACTCGATTCCCTTGGCCTCCCACTCCTTCACGACCTCCAAGTCGCAAGCCGGGATGATGTCCTGATAAAATCTTCGCAGGGGCCTCTCATCCCATGCTCCTTCGCACAGGAACGTCACCAGCTCCCCGAGCGCGGGGCGCCTCTCCGCTCTCGCACCCTCCGCCGACGCCGTGCGTCCTAGCCACCGACACATCATCTTCACGTCGTTGACGCCGAACTCGGCCATGAAGGCACTGAGACCCGCAGCTCCGCCAACGGCTTCCCACGTCGCCTGAAACCGGTCCGCATGGCAGACTGATCTGCAAAGACTCTTAAAAGCGGTAGCACGGTTGCTGGCCTTGGGGTTCTGCAGGGCATCGGCGATATCTGCCGGCTCGATGCGTCGCATGGTTTCTAGCTTTTGAGTTGGCAGACTTCGTGGGATGGTGGATTGTTTTCCTAGTCGTGCCGTGTGGCATCAAAGTTGTTGCCGTTGAATATCCCTGCCCTTCGTAATGGCCTCACTGGGAAGTTTTAGCTTCCTTCAAGAAGGCACAACTATGGAAGTTATGTGATACCTGGCGTATTGGTTCGCCCGAGAAATGAAGCAAAGCTCCTCCCCGTGTTTCGATTGCTGTGTCACAGCTGCGAATGGAAAATAGTTGAGATTAATTCTTCGACTCACAAATAACGCCTTTGTCAATATTGGATTATGGATTCTCACGCCAGACCGAAGCTCAGCTGAAAATCGAGGACTTCAGAAATATGACTCCAATCGCCGGCTAGTTAGGCTTCCACTATAAAGCTGTCATATTTACGATAGCGGCATGCAAGTCTGAGGCACAAGCCGGACGGATGTAATTGGTTTAGGCCAAATGCGGATCTGAGTCAGAGTAGCATCGTTGATTTTCAAGATCAATACGAAACTCGAGTTGGCGGTGAGAGTCCTGACTAGCTGACTAGGTACTCTTTCCGATGTCAAGGTCGGTTTGTCCAGAGGACCGAAATACCCCGAGTTGGAGATGCATTCACTGTCTTTTCGGCGGGCGTCCTCAGAACAGGGTCCCCGACCTTTGTGACGTGTGCAGACATGAGCCACATCACGGCTTCGCGTGCAGCCCTCGACCAGGATCCGTAACTTCACAGAAAAAAAGTGGCATCATACCAGAAAACGAGCACTTCGAAATACCAAAACTCCTATCTTCATCCGATCTTTCATCTCTTCTGAACAGAATTTAGCATGTAAGTCGTCGGCATCGACCAAAGTCCACCCATCTGTCCAAACCACAGCCTCAACCTGAGCCGCAGCCTGTTTCGGAATGAAGAACAGCTACTTATTGTATAGCAGACATCACACGCGCCATCGAGTGGCGGTACGCGGCGGCTTCGCTCAGGAGAACGACACTCATGGAGGTTTAAAAGGGCTGGACTTCCGTTGAGCTCCCAATTCGTAAACGTAGCTAGCCTTCCGCCTTCACACATCATGTGTTCGTTTTCTGTTCCTACGGCAGTCTGCTATGTGATTGACGAAGCCAAACAATTCTCCAGCATCAGATCCCACGAAAGCCTTTGAAAACACACGTCACGCCGGCCACAAGGATGCAACAAACCGACCACATCAACATCTGCGAAAGAAAGAAACATGGAAGCATCACCTTAGGCCAACTTCAACCACAATCGAGCTCCATACTGAGAGTGGCTTGCAAAGCGACAAAAGCCTGGAGACGATTGACCAAGCAAGCCTCCCTAACCTAATATTCAAGGCGAAGACGATAGGTACAGAGAACCAAATGTTCGTAAAAAGGGTGCCGCCGCCTAGCGGTCAGTATCATCAAGCGATGAACCTGACTACTTGTGGCCTGGCCAAGAATCGAAGAAGGAAAATGCAATGTTCCATGGTAGGGTCGTTCCGTTTCCTCCCTAAAAAAAGGTTTCTTGTTCCGCGCCAGATCCGTAAATGCATCATCATCAATGCCCAAGGTCCTGAACTCATGTTCTCAGCTTGCGCGAGCAAACCCAAACGCAAAGCCTATCCATCACGCAAGTGCCGCATGGAAGATTGTGTTAAGAGAAATGTACTCATGCCATTCGTTGGCGACCAAAGCGCATGATTCAAAGGGTCCCATCACAGGGGACAGAGGAGATCGAAAAAGATCAAGCGATCTCCTGATAAAGTACAGCTGTAGAAGTGAAGAAATGCCTCGCTCATGCGATCGAGTCCATCTGCACCCGTACCCAGTGGTCGTGTCGCAAACAAAATCCCAGATCTGCTTCAAGCTGGCAGGGCGAAGGTTGCAAGTGCGGTTTGGACGATTCCGAGGAAACGACGCTTAGTTGGCGTTGACAGTGGCGGCGCTACCGGGGGGCAGGACGTTCTTGTCGAAGCTGCCGATGACGTTGCCTATTTCTTGTCAGTTCATGAAGGATTAGGAGTGCGATGAATGATGAAGACATACCCTGCTTCTTGTAGTTGCAGACGGTGTACCAGCTGCCAATAGAGCTCAGAGTGCCGGCAGCGCAGTAATGGACGGCGCATCCGACCCTGGTGGTGTCAACCCAGACCATCTGAGTGAAGTGACCCCACTTAAGGAAGTCGGTCATGTCAGGGCTGGCCTGGCCGTAGCCAGTAAAGAGGTTGAGCTCTCCGTTGTACCACTGCTCAGTGATGGCCTTCTGGGCAGCCTTGGCCTCACCCAGAGTCTCGGAACCAGTGGCACCCCACATGGCAAGGTTCTGGCCGTAGCCGCCACCGCCAGTGGTCATATCGTGCTCGAAGACGCAAGTCGCGGCAGTGATGGCAGCATAGCCAGCAAGCTCGCTGTCCCAGGTCAGAGCAGGGGCAGAGTGGTTGGAGCGGTGAACGTTGTGAGAGTCAATACAGGCGGTCTGCAGGTCGTTGGTAGCAGCGACGCTGGTGGCGGTGGGCGCCTGGCTGGTGACGGGCTTGGGAGTAGGAGTAGGAGTGGGAGTCGGTGTGGGGGTAGGAGTGGGAGTGGTCTCCGGCTCGGGGGCAGGAATGGAGGAAGGCTGGACGACGGTCGGCTGAGGGGGCTCGACGGTGACGGTCGAGAAGACGGGCGCGGGGGCCGAAGTCTCAACATACTTGGGAGCAGAGCTGGCGGGAGCCTCGTAGTAGGTGGCGGGGTTGGACGGGGTAGTGGTAGCAACCGGGACACCCTCGGTGATGGTGACGGTAACCCACTCGACGTCGAGAACGGTCTCCATGGCACGGGGGTCGAGGTTGCGGAGTCCGATGGCACGGCCCATGACCATGGCGGCCCCAGAAGCGGCAAGAGCGACGGAAGATCTCATTTTGATTGGTGTGGTTGATGCTCAACGATGAGTGTCTAGAGGATGGTCAGCTTCGCCTGCGAAGTATTGCGGGTTGTTAGTGACAGAAAAAAAGGATGTGTGAAGAAGGAATGGAGGAGGAGAGTGTAAGTGAAGACAGTGAAGCCAAGACAGGACGTCTTCGACCAACTCAGAAGACATCAGTGGCCTCATATCTCTTTCATTCAGGGCGAAGAAAATTCCCCAAATACCGAATGCGACACAGCGAAATGCCACCATCACGCCTCCATGATCCAGACTGCCACCAACGACGCCCTTATTGTTCGAGATCCTCTGAGTCAAGCCGGCAGAGGCCACGTGACGGTCGACAAAAGTGAACAAACGTCTTTGTGGGAGAGGCGGGCTATGTCGCGGCGGCACGTAGTTGTCTTGCAAGTGGCATCTGCCAACAATAGCATTGACTCGGAGGGAATGAAGGAGAGACAACAGAGGTATCGGATAAGGCTAGTTCACCCACTCACCTTGATGAATTTTGTCTTGGTGTGTCTTGGAAGATTCGCGGAATTTGGCAACCAGGGATCCTGTCCGGACGATATATGGAATGGTAGTTGCGGCGGGTGAGATATTTGAGTTGTTGAGCGAGGCAAATATGATCCCGTGAGATGATTCTCAGAGCCAGCTGTGTGGTGATGCAGCACTGCTGATACGGTTCCGTCAAGGACCTTGTGGTAAGTTGGTGAAAGAGTGTAGTTGAACAACAGCAAGACCGTGTTGTTTGGTAGTTGGATGCAGGTCGGACGAAGGAAGTCGTAAGTTATTTTTTGGTGGTGAGCCGAAAAAGAACCCTCGTGAGAAACGATGCGAAGAAGTGACGGTGCTGCGTAGAGAACGTGAGTTGAATGCCGCGAAAAGGAATGTTGGTAGCCAGCCCGCCCTTCTGTCCTGGAAGGTTGAGGTGCAGGAGAAAAAAGAGGGGGATTCGAGGTCGGGAACCGGAGCGAACTTACTGGGTTTAAAAGGAATGAACAGTGTCAAAGGACGACACGATGAGGCGACCTGGGCCGAAGGAGTGGAAAGGAAGGGGGGTTGAGCAAGCGGTCTCCTTGGGAGTGGTGAAGCAGAAGGAGAGACAAGTTGTTGGTGGATGGCGACGCCGGGCTACTAAAAGGGAGGCGACAGATCGAGAAACCCGTCTAACTGGGATTCGAAGGACTGCCCTGGGCAAGAGTCTGAGCGCGAGTCCAGTGGGTGACCAACTGCGTAGTCGGGGGCCAGGGTGCTGGGGCTAGTTCGTGGGCTGGAAGTAAGCAAGCCAGGGCATCCGGCTGCGATCCAGGGGAGGTGTTTAGTTTGTTATGGTGCCTGTGGTGTGCGTGTGCGTGTGCGACGACGGGCGGACTGTGGAGGAGGAGCTGTCGAAGGCAAGGATGCCGTCAAGGGGTCCCAAATGTGGAGGGGAGGAAGGGGTGGGTTAAAGCCAGGCAAGGGGGGGTGTGGGTAATAAAATAAAACGAACGAACGACAGACGGGACGACGGGAGCGCTCAGTGAATGAATGAGTTTGCTGCTGAGGTGTTGCTGAATGGTAGTGGACCCTGCAGAAGACCTACCTAAGCAAAAGAAGGTGACGGACAACCTGAACCTGATGGGAAAAATGGGGACCGGGGATGCAGCGAGTGGAGGCAAGTGTGATGAAGGGCAGAAAACTGGAGGCGAGACAAGCAACGAGAGAAAGGCCCAAGAGATTGGGCTTGTTTGGTTTGTCTGGGGCGATAATCTGTAAGTGCGTGCCATCTGATGACTGGATTCAACGAATGATTTGTGCTGTACTGAAGTACGCAAGAAACATCAAGAATCAGGCACAGGGGCTGATGCTGTTGCTGTTGCTGCCAATTCAATGAGGAGGGAGTGAGATAAGATTGATATAGGTGTGGCTATATCCTACCTACTAAGTGGAGGGAAGGCGCAAACATGGCGGCTTCGAATGGTCCTTCCTCACTTTGATAACTGCAAGCGCAGGTACAGCAGGAACACTCAGCAGCCGCAGTTAAGGTATAGCACTCCGAGAAGGAAAGAAGAGACGAAATGATTTTGAAGGAAGGACCTCAGGTCTGCTATGACGCCGCAAGTGCTGCTTGCTTCCTTCGTGAAAAAGGGTAAAAAATAGCTTCTGAGGCATAGCGAAGGTCGATAATAGCAACATCCATGCAGCCTCAGCCGCAACCACAACCGCAAAACCTAACGCAAAAATAAGCAAAAAAGTTACCTTCAGCTCACCGTGCCGCAAATGGGCTTACTTTTTACCAGCCTAGCATGCGTCGAGATGGAGCAGATCCTCGCATCGCGCATCGGCCAGTCCACCACAGGCATCTTGGCTACATCTTCCCGCTGCCTGCATCCTACATCCAGCATTCAGAACCTGTCCATCCATCACTGGATCAGCTTCCTGGTACATAGGGCGCCTCCTTTGCCGTACGAGATTGCTGCATACACTGGACATTGGATGTGCATCCTCTGATGAGCCTGATATCATTCTCTATTTCCGACGCTTGGCCTTCGGGACCGACTCCCTCACCCGACGCCCTGGCAGTCACCGGGTCATCAACAAACCCGTCAACACCAAGACCGCCCAGCTATATCCAGGAGACGCACAAGTCTCAAGGAGTTGCTCACGACTCAGCTGAGAGTCATGGCTCAAGGCTTGTCCGGCGGGACTCTCGAGCAGAGCAGAGCAGAGCAGACGCAGGACCTCAGACGACGTCTGATCTTCCATCAATATCGATCGGGGTTTCTCAGACAGCGATGCTATAGTCTTGGCTGACACCGGCATCCTAACAGCCAACCGTTGCAGTCCCCAGCATCTCACGATAGCGACCCCAAAACACCCCGCTGTCGAAGAGGAAAAGGGGGCGCCAGGCTCTCTGGATGATGTTGACGACTCAAAATCGCCCCTGGATCTCCCTGCTCCGTCCCGGCATCTCGTTTTCTGCGTCTACAGCCCCCCCCACGATCCCTGAGTTTCTTGCACTTTGGACCAATCCCATCGCGGCGAGGTGCAGACGTCGTGTGCATTCCACCCAATGACGAATGACTTCATCTGGTACCTTGCAGAATGTGGACTTCTCTTTCCCTGATTGCTGCAAGGGTCAAGCTGTGCGGCTCCATCCAAACTCACTTGGCCCGGGGTGACCCACCCTTCTGAAACGGCCTTAATTTCGGTGGGGACCCGTTCACGGTTCATCCAGTCTTGCGTGGACATGGCGTCTTGGACTGTGCTTCTGCCTTCCTCTTGCCCATTCCTGAGTTGTGCCTGCTGTTCCTGTCCCCTGTTTGAAAATCGTTTTCTCGACAGGCAATGGTGCTCTTGCCGGGACGATCACTGCGACGCTGCGCCGTCCCCTGCACATGTTACGTTTTTATAACTTTATCAGCGCTTTTTCTTGGCCGTGTCTGCCGCTGTGTTGCTAAATGACCTCATTACGCTTCGGGGGCTCCCTTCGCTGACCTCTCCACCTCGAGCGCTATCGCCTTGCTGTCAACGTCTAATCGAAGTTACGAACACAACAACTTTTGACGTCCTGATTCACGATGACGACGATCCACCCACCAATCCTGGCATCCCAGCGCGGAGGGCTGCGATGAGCAAGATGAAGCTGCAAAGATCCTCCGCTCCTTTGTCCCAACATCCTGCTGATTTATGGGGTACAGGCACCGCAGGACTGCCAGGCCTCGACCCGTATCCGGTGTCCACAGCGGATGGAGTTGCATGCGGATAAGCATTTCCAAGGTGGAAAACCCAAGGTGAATTTGGGTCGAAGATTCGACTGTTTATTATGCTCCTCCCCGGATGCCAATCTGCCGGTTCGTCACTATCTGACGTGGAGTTGAGGTTTCCGAAGAGGTGCCCAGCAACCAGTGCTAATTACCGTCAAGCTGCCTAGGTAAATGTCACGGACGTCTGATCGATGCTGCTCTGCCTCTTGTCCGGCTACCAGCGAGGCGCTCTTGGTGCGGCGACCAGCTAAGAAAAGATACACACCCAACCGAGCGCTGCTCAGCTCCCGAGAGGCAGCGGGAGTCTGTCGCTATCATGGCACTTTACTTTGGTGGTGTTCCGAAGCCTTTCTCAGCCCCAAGCCAAGACTGCGGGCAATTATGCCACGAAGAGCGCCCACACTCCGCACAACCCGGCACTTGATAGCGTCAAGAACACAACAGGCTCGGGATCGCACCCCGCGTTGACCACGGCAGGATTGAAGCGTTTATATTCGCCTTGTTGAGCCAAACTCCAATTGCTGGGTAACCTTGGCCGGTGGGACATCATCCATCGATCAACGGTCAAAGCCAGATGCATGTTCCCAATAACGCCTATCTCCCGTCTTGTCGACAAGGACAGAGCAGTGATCAGCAGCATGAACCAGATGGTAAATGTGACAAACAACGGACGCAGCAGCACAGTTCCATCTAAGAGTCTGGCCGGCTTGGCAGCCTACTTTCCAGATGACATGTCGACCCAGCCTATCGAAAATCCGTGTCAGCCTTCGATGCGTTCGCGATTCCGTTACGCGCCTCTTGTGGGGAACGCCGGCGTCCGTTCGCGGTTGTCACGTCGACTCTTTCAATTGACATGACCGGCTTCGAAGCAGCCATTCAACATCTTTTCACCCCGACTCAACCTTTAGAACCGTGGATGGCCGCTGGCCCTTCGCGTGGAGTTCTCACAGCGACGATCATTCGGAGGTTTCTTCTTCCCTGCCTTCAAGAAGTGCACAGATACACCTGTAGGTACATCCCGCTTCGCCATTTGGACTGCTACGTCACCAGTTGGCAATAACACCCGGATCCCTGAATCGGACGACTTACATCATCTCGTCTTTGCGACGGTGCCAACGAGATCAGACGTCGTCCCATCTTTCCACATGGCTTATAATAACTCAGCTATTGATGCTACACTACATGTCCTTCGTTCATACCGCTCTCGTGAAACTTTTGCGGAGGCGCCAGTGCAACCCCGACATCGCCATCCTAGGCTTGCTGACATGACGAGCAGGGAATACCACTAAAAGACCTCTTCACGTCAACTAACCAGACGCCCTCCTTCGCCAATGCAATCCAGTCACGCTCGGTCAGGACTCCCCGGCCACCAAGATACCACAGCGAATTTTGACAGGGAGAGCCCTGGAGTTGTTCGTCTCGCACGTGAAGTCTTGCTCCACAGGCACCCAGACATCCTTAATATTGCCAGCGAGATTTCTCTGAGGGGGTTTTCGCCCGGAGTGCTGCTGACCCAGGGGTCTACAGACCTCGCAGGGGGTTCTGGGGGAACTTCGGCACTATATTATACATGCATAAGGGTTCCACATAGTGCGAGGCTCGGCATATGCTGAGCATATGCTCAGCATAAGCCCTTTAGCCTTAGAGGCTCTACCTTATACGCCTTTTAGCATAAGTACGTATGCTAGGTATATGCTAAGCATAAGCCTAGATCACACTATATGACTTGTATCTTCTTGCATAAGTGTGTGGCGCTAGCACAGCCACAGCCCCCTGAGAAGTCTGTAGACCGGGCCCCCTGTCAATTGAAGACCCGGTTTCGCCCTGCGTCCCTCTTTTCTCTACCCATGCCAGTAACCCGTTACCCGCGGGCCACACGGCACATCGCACCAGATTTCAACCGGGGAACACGGCATTCTCTCTTTATCCTGGATCCCTCAACTGAGAACCCCTTCTCCTTGGAAATGTTCGAGCTCGCCATCCTGCTATTTCTATCAGCTCATGCCTGACCCAAGGAGAGCATATGAATAGTGCATGGCAAATTTGCCCCCGCAAGTCCAGAACCTTTGGTCTGTGAGCCTGTGAATCCCCCGAAGCAAACCTGGGTTGGTCAAATCCCAGGGGACGTGCAAAATGAACCAAGATCCAGAAAGCCAAGGTTGATTGAATGGACATGTTGATTAGCGAACCGAAAACAAGTGTTCAAGCCAGGTGTGGGGTTCGGGCTACACAGGTTCTTTCGTTGGTCTACAGACCTCGAATTAGCCAAACAATTAAGCACCCCGAAACATGTCGTTTGACGGAAGCTGCGGCCAATTGACACGGCCAGGTTGCCCAGCGCCTGAAGTAAAGGTTGCGATAATTACACCGACGCCCTGGGTAGGATCGAACCCCTTCCGCATTTCTCCTCATCTCTCTAAGAAAACTCAACCTTGATGTCAACCCATCGCGGTTTCACGACAGTATCACGATTAATCACATTGTTGAAGCCGCGAAACTGCCATCATAGATGTCTCTAGCGTTTGCGTGTCGACAGTGTTGACCAGAGTATGTGAACGAGCTGAAGCAGCAGGATCCCATAGTCTCAAAACTGCGGGACCTCAACGCCATCGACTCGACTCGCCTTGGCTTGAAGGTCTCAGACAGCACCCTTCACCAGGATAGCCATCCAGATGCCAATCGGTTCACACCGCCGGCGCATCGATTTACCGAGGTTTGCCACATAAGTCATCCATCGCGTTTTCGAGAGGGTTGCCCAGCAGCCCAGATGACATCCCGCATTCAAGAGCCCCATGGTAATCATGATCCCAATGTGTAAACGTGACTATTGTTCTTTCGAGCATCCTTCGGTGCAGCGGAGGCCCTCTTCGTACAACGTGTCACATCTTCCCGACTCCTCTCAGCTTGCTTCTTGTTGTCTGGGATTTCAAATGAGGCCCAGACCAACTCACGGGTCATATGAGATTCCCATCCCTTCCAGCCGGCGATTCCCAGGTTTTCCAGACAGGTCGGAGAAACACACGGAACCAGCTGACTCTTTCCCATCAGCCAGTCGGGTGCGCGTGACCGGTATTTTCCAGAATTCTCGCACTTAATCCGTCCTTGGCATTGAGAAACAGACACGGGAGAACAGCCAGCGTATCAAGTAAAGGTCGTCGCGCAAAACTCAGTCACCTCCTACCATTCAAGATGCACCACACACGTACCACCCACCATAGCAGCCTCTTGCCCTATCTTAACTGGTATGCGCCACGCGCCTCAACAAGACGATTTTGCTTGGCGACGTGGCTTGCCACTCTTTCCCCTCTCCGCGTCTGAGATAAATTGCATGGTTTGGCGATGCCACCGGCAAAGCTTGCCCCACTTGGGTCCGAAGCCGTTTGCCCGTCCACTTGATGGGAAAGCGAATGAGCAAAGCTCATGCCGATGAGTCGCATCGCTGACTAGCCGGCTGGGAAGTGACTAACAAATAGAGACAAGAAAGCACGTCGGGAGGCTGCTCACATCTCCAGCGCAACTGTGGCTGAACCCCTCTCACATGAACCGTCTATACGGGGGTTTCGACGGCCTTCATAGGTCAGGAGATGTATGAATGCATCGTTACCTCGGTGCAAGAGGAGACATGTTCGCGCCAACACGTCTCGGGTGCCTGCTCGTAAGTAGTATATGCAGTCTTGACAGCTGAGAAACCACGCGAGAGCTTGTGTTCTTCGAGACTAAGAAAAGAAGCTGCTTCCAACGTTACCCTCTGCGCTCGCTCCCACCCAGAGCGACGCCGAAGGGACCTGAGAGGCAGCAGGCGTGGCAACGTTGCACGTTGAGCGGCTAGGTAGAGACGGTAGAGACATGGACAGCCGCCTGTCACCGGTTTCAAGCGGATGAAGGGCTCTGGCCGAGGCGGAAAGGGCCTTTGCGAACAGCCTCAAAGCAGATCGACATGTCTCTGCGGGACATGATCGTACACTACGGAGTGTCGTACGGCGCATGTCCTTTTTTTCGCTGATGACAGAGAGATCGCCGTGCTGTAGCCAGTGAGACGGCGATTGGTACCCTAGGGTTCAGATGCCGTCGGGGAGCTACCTTGGGCTCGTTGCTCGAAAGGAGGGGGAAGAGGGGTTGTTTTTCGAACGACAGAGGGGGAAAACGCACGTTGCTGTCGTTTCCCGATGGCATTGAGTGGTTGGCCGTGGGGTTGGGGC
This sequence comes from Colletotrichum euphorbiae, assembly GCA_037178605.1. Classification (NCBI taxonomy): domain Eukaryota; kingdom Fungi; phylum Ascomycota; class Sordariomycetes; order Glomerellales; family Glomerellaceae; genus Colletotrichum; species Colletotrichum euphorbiae. The sequence continues at coordinate 24,791 of JAXCEF010000328.1, forward strand.
GATGAGCCTATCCACGTTAGCAATCTGCTACCACGGCTCCAGCGCAGTAAACGCATAGGAAAAGGTCGACTGGACGAGCAGACGGAAGACAAAATTAAATGAAGGAAGCCTTTGGTTGATCCCAGGTCTGATTGATGGCATATGTACACAGCGTTTCTATCGCCAGCCTACATGTCTTCTCCTCAACGCAAAGCCGAAAGAAAAAAGGTTGTGTTTCCCCGCATCGCTCCGCAAAACGGCCTACGATGCCTGCTTGCTGACCTCGGCCTTTGACGGGGGGATGAAGGGCTTGCCCTCGAGGGTGTTGATGGCGATGTCGGCGTAGATCATGTGAGGACGAAGCTCGACGGGGGTGACGCCGGGACGTTGGTCTGGGATGTGCTTCTCCAGTTTCTATGAATCAGGCATTAGCTTCATTCAGACCTTTCGGCAAGTGAGGCAAATAAACTGTGCTTCTTTCTGCCGCAAACAAAGCTACAGATACGTCGAGTGGAGTTATAGATATTTCGGCGGTATCAAGAGTGCCGTTACGTACCAGGTTGTCGTAGACACACTTGTTCAGCTTCCACTCGGCCGGTCTGCACTGGTAGAGCTGATGGTTTCGGTTCTCAATGCATGTCCAGTGGGCCTTGAACTGCTCGAGGCAGTGGGTGTTGATGTCCTTAATCCTGCGGCGACATTCGTCAGCATTGGCTCCTCGGATGCCATACCCCTTCCAGGCCGTTCTCATGACGTTCGATCCATGAGCTCGCGCCCATCTCCTTCCGAAGGGTTGCAACATACACGCTGGAAGCACATCTCGTGACCCGGCGGCCCTCCTTCAAACAGTCGAACTCGCCGCGGCCCGCGCTCTCCGTCTTGCACTGCATGAAGTCGTCATTGTATTCGCGGCAGCGGGCGCCGATGAAGTAGGACGCGGATAGCAGAGGCGCGGAGCTGGCGCCGACCTCCTTGACCTTGGGGATTTCGTCGGGCAGGGGGGTCGTGTCGACCTGGACCTGCTGGTTGAACCTTTTGTTGTGCCGGCGTTAGTGATTATCTGCAACCTTGATCGCGATGCGGGTTCTTGGAGGGAGAGGGTTTCGGGAGCGGCGCTCAATTGACCAGGCGAGGCCAATCGAAATGACAGAGGAGGAAACGTACACAGGCCGTCGGGATGCCATGATCGCGGTTTGTGGTGATGGATCTGGGCCGGCGGCGGGGAGAACGGGACCTCGTCGGGTTCGTTGGATTTGGGGTTCGCAATTGGACTTCTCATAAGCTTTCCGGCATTGGACGCTACGAATTGAGGTAAGAGGTCGATTTAGAAGGGCTCTGATTGGCTCGGCTGGCCGCGAGGCTGGAGTGGAGCTCGGTCGCTGTGGCGCATGCTCGGTCTGGGAAGCACTTGTGGCGCCCGGTGAAGGCCGCAGCTCAGGTTAGGTGTGGCAGCCAGCTCCGATTTATTATTTTCGCGTCGCCGTTCGTTGTTAGGACCTGGACCGACTAAGGGTAGTTCTGGTCTTTTGCACCTCTACCTGATCGACGGCCCATCCAGACCTTCTGCGACGTTTCCTTGCTGGTATTTTCCATCAGGACGAATTCTTCGATACCCACTACGAGTTTTGTTTAGTTGCTTTCCTCCTCGACGACGATGCACTGAGGTCCCCTGCATTGTTTTCTTCGCGATCCTACTTTGCGCATCCGTATCCACGACTTTCGTCGCGACCGATCGCCAGCTGACATACCTCCACGACACTCAAATATAGTCCCCTCTTTCAGTCGCCATGAGCTTATTCGGAGCACCCCCCAAGCCCGCTGGGCAGACGGGCGGCGGCCTTTTCGGCGGTGGTGGATTCGGCGGTGGTGGATTCGGGGGCGCCCTGGGCCAGTCTACACAACAGCAACAGCAGCAGCAGCAGCGTGCCCAACAGTCAGGCGGACTCAGCTTGTTCGGCCAGCCTCAAAACCAAGGAAACGCTTTTGGTCAATCCCTCGCCCAGCCCCAGCAACAACAACAGCAGCAGCAGGGCCAGCAACAACAGCAGATGCCCAGCCTGTCGCAGTCACAAGCGCAGCTGTCAAGCTCCCTCTGGCAACCCGGCAGAGAAACACCTCGTACGTTTCGTCCTTCTAATGCTCTCGCAGGCGGTCTTCTCGTAACTAACCAAGTTGCTATTTAGAAAACCAGAAACCCATCCCCGAGCAAATGGCGCTCATTGTCGAGAAGTGGAACCCCACGAACCCCAACTGCGCCTTCAAGCACTACTTTTACAACAAGGTCGATGAGGCCTCCGTCCCGTTCTACAAGCCCGGCCCGCACGAGGACCCCAAGGAATGGGAGGAGGCGCTGCAGAAGAAGCCCGCGCCGGGCTTTATCCCCGTGCTGTGCACCGGATTTAACGGCGTGGCCGCGCGCCTGCAGACGCAGAAGAAGGTCGTCGGCGAGCTGAACGTACGGCTGCACCAGATCAACGCCAGTCTCGACGCCATCCTGTCCCGCCACGACCTGGAGACGAGCGTGCGCGCGCTAGCGGCCCGGAGACGGCACGTCGTGCTGCGGGAGCGGTGCTTGGCGCTCGCTGCGCGGGTACAGGTGCTCCGCAACCGTGGATACGCGCTGAGCGGCGACGAGGACGATCTCAGGCTGAAGCTGGTGGAGCTGGAGCGTAACGTGCAGGACCCGGCGCTGGCTGCAAGAGAGGAGGAGCTCTGGAGTCGGTTGATCGTGTTGAGGGACTACGCGGACCAGTTGATGAAGGAGACGAATAAGCCTGCTTTTGCTAGCGGAGAAGGGCTGAGCGATGAGACGGAGCACAAGGCGAAGAAGGTGAGCTTGTCACATAAATGGAGTCTTGAGGAGCTGTTGCTAACTGATGGCAGGTCCTGGAAGACTACGAGAAGCAGATCCAGCACCTCAAGAAGGAGGTTGAGTCGATCACGAAGGACTTTGAGCAGTGGGACAAGGAGCGTAATCCTTCGTCATGAGACGAATGATGCGATAGCATGCGGGTGGATATGTCATGATAGAGGATCCGGCGCGAGCGGAAGCTTTTTTTTTCTTCATTTTCTTTCCACGTGGGAACGGATTGTTATCATGACGATAATTATTTGAAGTCGTCGACAATGAAGGTTGAGATGAGCACGTGCGAACGCAGAACGAGGCATTGATCAAAAGTTATGATATTTGTTTACCCTGATGCCGATGTGATCTATATTCATAGCACGCCATCCGAGCGGGCATGTTTGTACGTTGTACAAAGATATTTTACAGCAGGTTATTTATCCCTGTATACGCCTCCAACCGCATGATGGGCTGCCGTAGGCTTTCGCGGCCGAGGCATGTTTGCTCATAGGTTAAGGTGGTTGATTTCGCTTTCAACTTCGAAATTGAGTGGTTCTCGGAGGCTCATGTTTGTTCGTTTGTGGTCTCTGGTCATTTACAAGACCTTGGAGGCAGCGTCGATGACGAAGGGGGCTAGGATAGCCAACGTCAGCAGAGCTCAAAAGGTCGAGAGAGCTGTGCGTCAATTTTACTCACAAAGGTACAGGAGGACGGCAGAGACGGCGACCTGCTGGATGGTGAAGCTGGCCTCAGCCTCCATCTGCCTGATCTCCTCCTCGGAGAGCTGAGGGGGCGCGACTACCATAAAGGTTAGCCGTACTGTCTTTTCGCAATTGAGAGGTCGTAGTAGAACAAGTACATACATCCTCCGAACATCTTGATGGTTTATTATGGTATTAACGGGGGATGGTTGAGGGGCGGTAGGCGGATCAAAGAGGTTACAGCTCGTGATGCTTTTTACGTCTTGCGCGTCTGCCAGATCCAGCGATGATGTCGTCGCAAAAATTTAGCGATAGCTCCAATCATTTAATCAGACCCACCTCAGTCAGTCAGTGGTCGAGCTGAGAGGAAAGAGCGCGCGGTACGTACCGTTGACCTGTATTGTACAACTCCCAGGTCGATCCCCGGTTTTTCACAGCGCCGTCTTAGACTCTTAGCAAACCCGATTTACACATGCACTCGGACTTGACCGCCGAGCACTCGGGTAGCTATCCGCCGCCTTGATGCCAGCAAAGTGGAAACAGCGCCCCGGGTGCTAGATGGGCTGACCCCTGTTTCCGCGCTGTTTGAGGCTCTGTTAGTGGCTGGGTTGTCTGAATTTGGCACGTAATTCCCGGGCCGAGAATAGCCCGCAGCACCATTTTGCTGCGCCGGGGCCCCAACCTAGCCTAAAGGTACGGTAAGGGCTGGGGAACTGGAGGTGCTTCTTATCGGCCCAACCTCTAGCGCTTATCGGCGGACCTTTGATAAGGCGACTCTCACCAATTCCTGGGTCCAACCCGCAAAGAACCGAAGGCGAAGGGGTGGACCGTGGCACACCCAGATGGCTGCAGTGGACTGTGGGTGCGGCAGCAAGCGCGGTCTGGATGCGAAGGGATGCCGCTCAGATTTTAAATGTAGGTGGAAACGGCATCCATGGTTGCTTTATGGGTGCCGCCAAAGCCAACAAGAACCAGAATTGGAACAGTTGACGGCCGGCTTCACTCCGACATCTCCAACTTCCACTTCTGGCAACGAGAGTCCTTTATACCGGCCGCTCAAGCACCGCATCCGGTCCATTTTTCAGTGATCTCGAGTCAACCTCGGCACCTCGCAGGTGCTCTGCACTATCGTCCCGAGTCGCATTCTCGGGTGGCGACAAGGGTCTTGCTTTTGGAGCAGAAAAGATATCGGTCTTCGGTCCCTGATCCGAGCAACACATACAAGACGCGCCCGCGACTCGACAGCTTCCTCCTCCAGCTTCTTTCTTCCTTTTCACTCACAACTTTCTCCCGCAAAGAGAGTCATCAGTCGTTGCACCTCACTCGGCGGTCAATCTCAAAAAACATTCCTTACATTGGAGTCCACCAGCCCCCTCTTATCGCCACCTAGTCATGGCATCATTGAGATTGCCCCTCCCCCGCCAGCTTCGGCTGGCAGCCCCGCGGTCGATGGTCCTCGGCCGCCAGACTGCTCCCTCCTCATGGGTTTGCAAATCTTGTGCTTCAGGTCTGGCCTCTAGCCGTATCCCTCGCGTGAGGACGTTTTCTGCCATTACTTCTCACGCTCAGGCGACGAGCAAGAGGACATCATCAGTGGACGCCTCCCTGGAGCCCCTGCAGAGGCCCGAGTCCTTCATTCCCCGCCACATTGGTCCTGATGTGAGCGACGCCGAGGCGATGCTCAAGGCCCTCGAGCCCCCGGCGAGGACAATTGACGAGTTCATCGCCCAGGTTTTGCCTCCGGATGTCTACTCCGAGAGGAAGACATTCGCGTGGGACAATGAGGGACCCATGGACGAGAGCAAGATTTTGGCCAAGGCAACGGCTTGGGCCAAGGCGAACGAGGCCGCGCCGAAGCCGTTGATCGGTGCCGGCTATAACCCGAGCGTCACTCCTCGAGTTATTCAGACGAACGTTTTGGAGAGTCCCGCGTGGTACACGAGTTACACGCCTTACCAGCCCGAGATCAGCCAGGGTCGTCTCGAGTCACTCCTCAACTACCAGACCATGGTTTCTGACCTGACTGGTCTTCCTATTTCCAACGCCAGTCTTTTGGACGAGGGTACAGCCGCTGCCGAAGCCATGACTCTATCCATGAACGCGCTTTCTGCCTCCCGCGCAAAGAGGCCCGGCAAGACTTTTGTAGTCTCTGACCTTGTTCACCCTCAGTCCATTTCGGTTCTGAAGAGCAGAGCCCAAGGTTTCGGCATCAAGATTGAGATCCTCGACGTCAGCATGGCAGAGAACCAGGAGAAGATCAAGGGTCTGGGCCAGGATTTGGTTGGTGTTATGGTTCAGTACCCTGACACCAAGGGCAAAGTTGAGGACTTCAAGGGTCTTTCTGAGCTGGTTCACTCTCAAGGAGCTCTCCTCAGCGCTGCTACCGATCTTTTAGCTTTGACGGTACTCATTCCCCCCGGCGAGTGGGGTGCCGACATTGCCTTCGGAAGCGCTCAGCGTTTCGGTGTTCCCCTCGGTTTCGGTGGTCCCCACGCCGCTTTCTTCGCTGTCAAGGAGGCCCACAAGCGCCGAATGCCCGGTCGCCTGGTCGGTGTTTCCAAGGACCGAACCGGTCGCCGCGCTCTAAGACTGGCTCTGCAAACCCGCGAGCAGCACATTCGTCGTGAGAAGGCTACCAGCAATGTCTGCACTGCCCAGGCTCTCCTGGCAAACATGGCTGCGCTCTTCGCGGTCTATCACGGCCCCAAGGGTTTGAAGGAGATCGCAACGAGACTGGTTCGCCTCGCTCGCGGTGTCCAGGCTGTTGCCGAGGCCGCCGGTCTAGAGACCGAGCAGAGCGGAGCTAGCCCCGACGGCAAAGTTCTCTTCGATACTGTCGTCATCAAGGCTGGTGACCGCGCCCAGCAGCTTCTCGAGGAGGGCAAGAAGGCTGGCCTCGGTTTCCGTGACTACGGAAACGGCGATGTTGGTATCAGCGTCAACGAGCACGTCAACGAGGAGGTCTTCAACACGATTGCTACTGTTCTCGGCAACTTCACCGGTGCCCAGACTGCTGAGGTCGCGAGCAAGTCCTACGCTGCTCTCACCGAGAGCATCACCGATCTCCTCCCTGCGTCCTTTCGCCGCCAGTCTGAGTACCTCACTCACCCCGTTTTCAACACCCACCACAGCGAAACCGAGATTCTCCGCTACATTCACCACCTTCAGTCCAAGGATCTGTCTCTCGTCCACTCTATGATTCCCCTTGGATCTTGCACCATGAAGCTGAACAGTGCCACCGAGATGGCCCTGATTTCCCTCCCGGGCTTTTCTACCATTCACCCTCACACCCCCGCCAGCGAGCTCAAGGGATACACTGCCCTGATCGAGTCTCTCTCCGAGCAACTCAAGGGCATTACTTCCATGGACGCCGTCTCCCTACAGCCCAACTCAGGAGCGCAGGGTGAGTTCGCCGGTCTTCGCGCCATCCGCAAATACCTCGAGCAGAAGCCAGACGGCAAAAGGCGTGACATCTGCCTCATCCCCGTCTCCGCCCACGGCACTAACCCCGCCTCCGCCGCCATGGCTGGCATGCGCGTGGTCCCTGTCAAGTGCGACCCCGTCACCGGCAACCTGATCATTGAGGATCTCGAGGCCAAGTGCAAGCAGTACGCCGACCAGCTCGGTGCCTTCATGGTCACTTACCCCAGTACCTACGGTGTTTACGAGCCCGGCGTCAAGAGGGCCTGCGAGCTGGTCCACCAGTACGGCGGTCAGGTCTACATGGACGGCGCCAACATGAACGCTCAGATCGGCATCTGCTCACCGGGTGAGATTGGCGCAGACGTCTGCCATCTCAACCTCCACAAGACCTTCTGCATTCCCCACGGCGGCGGTGGCCCTGGTGTCGGACCTATCTGCGTCAAGGAGCACCTCGCTCCCTACCTGCCTGCCCCGGCCGCCGACGCCGAGGAGGCCATGGTTTCCAGCGCGCCCTTCGGCAGTGCCGGCATTTTGCCCATCAGCTGGGCCTACAACGCCCTTATGGGCAACGACGGTCTCCGTCTCGCCACCAAGGCGGCCATTTTGAACGCCAACTACATCCTCTCCCGCCTCAAGCCCCACTTCAAGATCCTCTACACCAACGACAACGGCCGCTGCGCGCACGAGTTCATCCTTGATGCCCGTCCCTTCAAGGAGACTGCTGGTGTCGAGGCAATTGACATCGCTAAGCGTCTCCAGGACTACGGCTTCCACGCCCCGACCATGAGCTTTCCTGTCGCCAACACGCTCATGATCGAGCCGACGGAGAGTGAGAGTAAGGATGAGCTCGATCGCTTCATCGAAACCCTTATCAGCATTCGCGAGGAGATCCGTGAGGTCGAGGAGGGCAAGCAGCCCAAGGAGGGCAACGTCCTTAAGATGGCGCCTCACCCGCAGGTTGATGTCATCCTTGGTGACGGTGAGGGCAAGTGGGATCGTCCCTACTCTCGCGAGAAGGCCGCGTATCCCCTGCCATTCTTGAAGGAGAAAAAGTTTTGGCCCAGCGTCGCGCGTGTAGATGACAGTAAGTTCTGTTCGTGTCGAGATTATCGAATCATGGTAGCTAACAGCAAAACAGCGTACGGTGACACCAACCTCTTCTGCACGTGCCCTCCCGTCGAGGACACTACTTCAGCGTAGACCGATGAATGTGAATTTCATAGACATGATACCAACGGGAAGGATAAAAGATCTTGAAAAGCTTTTATACCATGACTGCACGACGATGACGAAAAGAATGGGCCGGGAGCGTTTCGACTAATTCAACATTCGACCCCCGTTCTCCGGTACCTTCTGATATACGTTGCAATATTGATCTTTCTACATCATTATTTTTTCAACTTGGTTACATCTAGGCCAAAGAAAGCGGGGGTATGAATTCCTACTTTTTCAACAGGGGATACGCACATATATAACTTGGGGGGGGTTACGGAGGTTTATTTACGGACCTACCTGGAGTTCAACAGCCCGTGGAGAGTTGGCTTACATTGTGGAATAAATGCTTTACTTGGAAGACTGGCTTTAGGCCAGGAAAAATGGTATCTTATATGTTCACTCTGGCTAACGATTGTGATTCGCGTCGTGGATTGACCTGATTTCGAAGTACGTACAAAGACAGATGATGTCTCAAGCTGGATCAAGTATAGCATGAGTATATTCTCACCATTCGCAGCAAATTGGTCGACAACTCCACCTGATCTAGAAAGAAAACGCAGAATTCTCTCGCAGGGCGTTATCATGGACGTAAACGAACCTATCATGAACGCAGCCTCAGCTTATCCCCACGGGCGTAAATCATGAGTGGTTGAACTCATCCATGATTTGGCGAGGCCTCTACGCCATAAACTCCTCTCATTCGGTCACGAAGACGACGGAAGCTGAAACGCACTACCTCGACCGCACATTGTGCAGGCGCACGGCACGCCCAGTTGACTAAACGGCCCCTTGACGCCGCCGCCGCCATGGATCCGCTATTCCATCAGCACGAGCTGCGCAGCTCTGATCACCGCCGTCGCGCAGGTCGGTATTCTCATCACCAAGTTCGTCGTCACATGCCGCGACGCACGGCAAGACCTCGCGGCCGTGTCGGCCGAGCTTGCGGAGCTGAGAACGACGCTCACCATCTTGAGGAACGACACCGAGAGTGATGGCCCGGCCTTACTTCCGGCCGACTTGTGTCGGCGCATCTGTGATCCCATCGCAAAGTGCGACGAGGCGGTCGCGAAGCTGGCAGCCTTGCTTGTTAAATACGACTGGCGGAAGGGGGTGTCAATTCAGCGGCGCGCTGGGCTTTCCTTTTTTTTTTCTTTTTTTGGGAAGAAGGAGGCGGGCTTCTATCAAGGCTTCTATCGAGGCGCATTAGGGTGCGTTCGCGCTTGTCGTGGAGGCGACTACGCTGTAGGTGATGAGTTACGACTTGGAAATGGCCATGTAAACTATTCTACAGTTGCTGACCGTTTTCGACGACCAGCCCGACCTCATGACGATTCTCGTAGGAAATACGCACTGCGTAGTCGAGCCAAAGAGGGGGGGGGGTCTCGGAGCATAGGCATCTTTGTTCCTTCTTCCTCAAGGGTTCCGGGGGAGGAAGTTACCCAGGAGGTGTGGGTTAATCTTGTACGAGAGGACTCTCCCAGGTACAAATGCGTATCTGTGCCAACAGTGGTCGTGATGTCAAGCATCCTACTTTTCCTCCATCGCATGCCTTGTTGAAGACGGCTCCCTATATAGGGTGACTGGGATCGGCTGGGGCTATTTCAACATCGATGTTGCAAACAAACTAAAACCGGGATATCTGTGGTGTGCGAACGATACTAGATTTGTAATTTTGAAATGGATGCTCGTCTTTGATAGGATTAGAAGCTGGATGCCGTTTGAGGACGCTGTCAAATCGGATCATCGAGAGCCTGAATAAGTTCTGAACGAGACTTCGTGTGTTAGCCCCGAAAGGAAACCTTGCTATTTTCAATATCCCATAGTTGGGCGTAAATCCATATCTCGGAACCTCCGACGCAACTGCGAGGTGGGTCTGACACGTCTCCAGGTCGCCGGGGGTTGGATCCTACCGACCCCACTTCTTAGCCGGCGTACCGGCTTAGGACGCCGTGCTAACCGGCACCCGTCAGTCGCAAAACATGCGGCCCGGAACCTTAATGTCCACGTCTTCCTTCTTCTCCTTCACCACTCATCTCTCGCTCATACTCATTTGAATGCGCATAGTCTCAAGTGCAAGTTTTTTAGCATAGAGAGGATTTGAGCGAAGAACGTTGAACGAGCAATAGAAGCAAACGAACATGCGTCGTCTCGCGACGCTCGCCGTATCAGGCCTCGCTCTGCTCACGCGCCGTACATCGGCGGTCGCGACGCAGGCGGAGATTGAATCCCCCGAGTTCACCACGTTCTCTCTTTCAGAACATCCGCATCACGCGATCCGCATCAAGGAACAGAGCGACGAGATTTGCGCCGCAGGTTCCAGGCAGTGGACTGGATGGCTGGACACTGGCGGCAGACATCTCTTCTTCTGTGAGTCGCTCATCCCCGACCTTCATCCCTCAGTGCACTGACATCTGAGACTAGGGTATTTTGAGAGTCTGAACGACCCCGAGAATGACCCCCTCAGTCTGTGGATGACGGGCGGGCCCGGCGGTAGCGGTCTCCTCGGTGAGTAACGCCGGCCACATCGCCGCCGATTTGGAAAAAATTGCTCATGAACGCCAGGAATGATGCTGGAACTCGGCCCCTGCCTCATCAACCCCGACGGCACGGGAACCGTCCACAATCGCTACGCCTGGAACTCGAACGCGTCCATGATCTTCATCGACCAGCCCGCCGGCACGGGGCTCTCCTACCACGACCCCGACGTCCCGCAGCCGACGTCGTCCTCGCTGGCGGCCGAGGACATGAACGTCTTCCTCCGCATCTTCTACACCGCGTTCCCCCACCTGGCCAAACTCCCGTTCCACATCGTCGGCGAGAGCTACGGCGGCCACTACATCCCGACGCTGGCGGCCGAGATCGTCAAGTACAACACCGAGGTCCCGGCCCCGCGGTTCAAGATCCCGCTGAGCTCCGTGCTGATCGGCAACGGGTACGTCAGCCCGGCGGATACCACCTGGGGATACTACGAGACGCTGTGCACGACCAAGCCGGGCGTGGCCGAGCCCGTGTTCAACGCCAGCATGTGCGCGAGGATGGCCGAGGCGTTGCCGAGGTGCATGTATCTGCAAGAGGCGTGCTACGCGTACCCGGACCCGATCGTCTGCGGCGCGGCGACGGACTTCTGCTTCGGGCACGTGACCGATCTGTACTACCGCGACGTCAAGGCCGGCGGGCGGAACCCGTTCGACATCACGGCGCCGTGCGAGAAGGAGGTGATCTGTTACAAGGCCGGGGACGGGATCGAGGACTACATCACGAGCGACAGGGTATGGGGTGCGCTGGAGGTCCCGGACGCGGTCTCGAAGAACTTTAGTCTCTTCTCGATGGAGGTGAACCGCGCGTTCGAGAAGGCTGGGGACGTGTTTCTGAGCACGGAGGCGCAGGTCAAGTATATACTCGAAAGCGGCGTCGACGTGCTGATCTACAACGGGGACTTGGACCTGTCGTGTAACACTGCCGGGAATGTCCGATGGACGGAGAAGCTGGCTTGGGATGGACAGCTTGAGTTCAATGCGAAGGAGTACTCTGATTGGTTTGCGTCGAAGGGAGGCGAGGTGGTCAAGGCGGGCCGATGGAGGGAGGTGAGGAAGACTTTGGGAGGCAAGGAGACGAGGTTTGCGTTCGTCAGTGTCGAGGGGGCTGGGCACATGGTCCCGTTGGATCAGCCTGAAGCTGGGCTTGAGATGGTTCGTAAGTGGATGTTTGGGAGCTTTGAGGAGGTCGCGAAGGGCGGTATGAAGGTTCAGGATGGGGAGCAGTGGTCTTCGGAGTTGTAGTCGAGCTGGGTGTTATTGGTGTTCTCAGATTGGATAATGGGATGAGTTGACGATATGAAACGCAAGTTCGGAGAGCGCGATGGTCGGTTGCGACTTGGATGCCAATTGAAGCAGCTTTTTGTGGTCGAAGTGGTTCCCATAAACTCAACACGTCAACGGTCGAAACTTGATCTTTTGTGCACTTCATCTGTATGTCATCATCGAATTGAGGAAAACCCCGTGATAATCGAGGAGTCTTCGACTTGCGGCATCGGTTCATGCCAAGCCAATCCAGTCGCGTTGGTTATTGGAACTCCAACGCAGGTTAGCATCCATGTTATGAAGGCATTCCCTATACCATAAGTCGAATTCATAAAGGATATGTAGGTGCCGCTCAGGTTACGGAAGAGGGCACCATGATTGGTCGTTGTACGATGATTGACGGGTTGCAGAACAGGCCCATTCTGCCGTGAGAGTCGCATCGCAAGCGAGGCGTCCACCCATGCTTGGTTGTCTTTTATCGCTTGCCTCTGTTGACTTCAGTGGAGGTTCGATTCTTGGCTGGAAAAGCGCACTTTCTCGATCCTGGCTTGGCGGTAGACCAATAGTCTCAATGCTCCATATCTGGGCTTACCTTAATTACAATACAGTCCCTGAATGATTGCAACAGTTGGATATCCCCACTGCCCCAGAATTTACCTGATTGAGCAATCTTGGCTAGAAATTGTTAGTGTTTTACCCCTGCTCACCTCTGACCGCTGGCAAGGGCAAGGTCACACGCTAACAAACATTCAGGGGGCACGACTGTATTGTACGGTTACCTTACTTTTACCGTCATAACGACCCGCTGATAATTGTTCCAGACCCACTTCCACAAGCTGAGGACGCACGGGCGTTCGTTATCAGCTGCCAGTTCATCTCATACCTTAGTAATCAAGGATGTACTGGCTTGTACAAGCACGTTATCCTCGATCCTCCGTCAGCAGCTGGCATCATCCCAGCAGGACCTTCAAAAACACTCGCTACACGAGCCGCGGCCTGGCCTCCGCGTCTGGAGAAGACGAGATGAGACCGTTCGAGAAGCCATGCATTTCAATGTCGTACGGTGGGGTGCGCCTGAGACGGAGCCTCTTCCGTCCCATCTGCGGCCGACAGACTTCCGAGTTCCGCTCGGCGTGCACAAGTCGGACCTCAGGTAGGTAGACCAACGCCCATCAACAACAAGACAGGCTTGCGTGGTCGGCGCTTCAGCAGACTATTACCCATCCCAATGATGCCATCCACCAGACTGTTCCTGTCAGCCACTGCACCTGTCTTCGCCGCTGTCATGCAGCCCAGCGAATCCCTCGACCATGGCTCCCCCATATTCAGCCCTGTAAAGATATCCACCATTGAATTTGACTGTCTTCTTTTCAAGGAAGCAAAAGAAGCACGGAAGTGTTAATGTGACTACTTTGAGCAACCCGTCCATTCCATCTCGACCTTCTCACTTCGGCATCACCTGACTGTGCCGATGCCATCTCAAGCGTTTCCCAGACTCTAGGCCGCGGCCAATACCTACCCAGGACCCATCTAGCCCAGCGTCTGCTGGGTCCAGCTGCTTTGATCGAGATGAGCTTCGCTGCTCGCTTTTCCTCGTCCAGCTCGCAAGGAGCAGGCCTCTTTGAATCGGCGGAAACCAGCCCAACGAGGCCAAATTTGGGGCTCGCCAGCAATACCAAGCCGAGTTTGAGGAACACGAGATAATGGTTCACTGCACCACCACCACCACCGTCTTGGAGAGGCTTCAATTCCCGCTCCCGCTTCATCCCACCCTGGTCGCCTTCGTCCCTCTCTTCTCTCCTCAGTCCTCACAGGCCCCCGAAATCCACCGCGCTCGCATAATTTCTGCCCCCTCTAGCCTCTCCATCCGGCTGTTGTCCAATGTTCTACGGTTGGTCTGGGCCCCCTTTAATGGTACAGATTCCCCAATGGTCCCCTGGAGTCATGTCGTTTCTTTTCTGCTGGTTGTCAGCTGTGAACACGCTCTCACCCGCCAACGGCCCCATAAGATCCATCGGCATCAGAGAGAACCGAGAGTTGGGTCCAATTTCTTGCAGTCAGCCCCCGCTTCTTTTCCCATCGCAAAGATGCTCCAACCTCCCTCCTACTTCGAATCTCCCAGGTTCCGTCTCAAAAACCAGCCAAAACGACTGCTGCCTGCTACTAGGTGGGCGCCGCGATCCTCCCGCTCTCACCCAAAGAAGCACCACGGAGACGGCTCCGATCTGGCGAGACGTCCCCGCGGCAATCAGAGACCGGTCCAGACAAAAGCAGAATTCGGACGCTAGTCTCGTTCGCCTGGTCTTAGCTTCTCGAAACACGTCCCCGAATCGGGTCAGTCCCATCTGTTCCTCTTCGTCTGATTCCCGGCCCCCGTGATCCTCCACGGCCGCCGTCCGTTAGCCGCCATGGCGGCCACTGCATCCACAGCGTCGGCGACGTCGACAAATACCTACAGCAGCGTCGTCGTTTCCAGCTTCCCCTTCAACCCATTGACGACTCAGTTCGTTGCACCAACTTACTGCGATGCTATCTACAGCGGTAACATCTATATGATCGATCCACAAGAGAATTGCCTGCCCGAGAGCCATTCGAAACAAGAGACTCTCTTTTATTCGCCGGGTTACGTCTGCCCGAAAGGGTACATGACAGCCAAAGTCGACAACAAGGGCGTTCACAGCATCACGACAGTCACTTGCTGCCCCTACCGCAGCGATATCATCCTTTCGGCTGTCGACCCTGCCACTCTTGCCGGCCAATGGATTGATCTCTTCTGCACCTGGATCGCCCCAGAACCTACGCGCATCGATATCGTCCATACTGCAGACACCAGCAGATGGACCGAGCAGGAATATGTGACTTCCCCGGGAGGCGTTAACGCGTATGGCGTTCGCATGGTCTACCAATCCACCGATATCGCTTCGGCATCGACAGTCTCCATCTCAGCGACTGCGACGAGTACGGGCAACGCGACTTCGGCCCAAGAAACCTCAGAGTCGGGATTATCTACCGGAGCGTCCATCGCTATCGCGGCCGTTGTGCCTGTCGTCGTTCTTGGTTTGATTGGGGGAGCTCTGTTCTGGTGGTGGAGGAAACGACAGGCCTCGAAGTACAACCGTGTGAACGAAGCCGGAACACCACAAAACCAGGGCGTTTCCGGTATGCCTCCAGGGGGCTACCAACCAGGCCCAGTTCATGAGGTGCCTTCGACGCAGCAGTATCAGCAAGGATATCAACAGCACCAGCATGCTCCGATGCAAACAATGCTCTCCGCGCAGTCTTTCCCATCGACGTACCAGTCCTCGACAGCCGCGCCCTCCAGCCACCAACAATCGCCAAATGTTCCCTACACGCAGCAATACGGAAACAACGGAATGTACACGAGCTATGCCGGGTACAAATCGCCCGGTGTAGCGGAAGAAATTCCAGCGAACGGTCAAAACTTCACATCGGAGCTCCCGGCACCGGTGCCGAGGGAACTGCCTGAAGACCGGCCGACTCAGACGGCGTCGGGACAGCACATTGACCATCAAAAGATGATGGGTATACCCAAATGACGGTAAGGAGGAATGATTGATGCGGCCGTCAGTTGTGACTTAGAGATTGTCTGACCATCACCGGAGTATTCGGCATTAATCCTTTACGGGACGGCATGGCACGGCGTTGAGGCGGTATGCCTATTGTCATTCGTCTAGGGACAGCCTTGGGCGCACTCTTACACTCTATTGACGCGACATTGTGCAAAGTTCTCATGTCTAAAGCATAGAATCAATGGCCTACGCGCCTAAACATTTTTTTAAATAGGCGAAGCATCCTATTTTCCGCAAATTGTACCATGAGATTCAATCGCGACCCGCTTAGCCACGGCGCTGAAGACATCTGACTGGCAATCAAAAACCCGTTTGGATGATCTGCCGTGGTGCCGTCTATCCGTCTCACCATCAACACCAGAGAACCTGACTGAGCCTTGCTAGGCTGTCGAGGGATGTGGCTGGGTCTAGGGAAAGCTTAGCTTCATCCACAATGTAGTCGATACTCTCGCAGCCATAGAGTTCGGCCGCCGCCTCTTGTACTGGTGACTTTTGGAGGTGCTAAATGAGCGTCACTGACTTGTCTTGATACTTCCGTGGTCGAGGGACTGGCTACCTTTCAGCCATCTCATTTCTCACTTTGTCGCGAAAGACAGCACCTCGTCGGCAGCCGCCAAAACACACTAGTTATTGGCAGTGTCCAGTGAATCTACGGATATTCGAAGCACTGGAGGCTTCGCACATGCATCTTCGTCATCACAAGCGCCGGCCACAATATCTCCCGTTGAGCCGTTTGCTCACATACATCTACAGACCACGCTTTCGTTACAAATCCAAGAAGCTGAGGACTTGATATCCCTTAATTCTAAGCGACACTAAACCGAGTCTCAAGTCAACTAGGCGACGAAATATTGAGCGAACACCTTCGACTCGGAATGCACAGGGAACGCGAGCCGAATCGTCTCACGCCCGCGCCCACGCCCACTGCGACCCGTTTTTCAGATGTCTGGGATTATTTCCCAGTATTCAGGTCTGCACCGGACGAGTGGTAGGATTCAGACACGCCCGCCCAATCCGCTGCCCCTGTCGAAGGATTCGCGACTCAACCACAACCTCATAGACAATGCTGCGGCGGCAACAACAGGCTTGGCCTCATCCTCTTTTAGCGTCATTCCTTAGTTCAGGATGCTCTTATGTATCTGCCTGCAACGGAAGGCATAGCCACCACCCTTCCGCCCGCCAGAACTTGAGATCGTCGTTGGGTTCTTGCCGGCGTGGTTGGTTGGCGGATCGAGAAGGGGTAGTGCGGCCAGAACTAGGCGAGCGAAGGATTCGTCAAAACTAATCAAAAGTGCCCTTTCCGATGCCCCGTCCAAGATGATCCATTTCCACTCTTTTCGTCTTCTTTTTGCTCCTGCGTTGTGATACCGGACGACGTGCTCACCGTGGGTTTGGCGTCGCATCTGCCGTCGCTCTCTCGCGATACCATCCCCAAATTAACCTCAGGTGCCTCATCGCGCCTTGATTCGGAAACGACCTAGAAATCGCCAAACGAAGCTCTTCGAGTCCCTCACAACTACTAGAAAGACAGCCTCCGAATCCACTTCAGCCCTCGCAGCCACGGCGCATTCAAGATGACGACGACATCGTCAGTCACGAAAACGCGCTTCGTCGCCTCGACATTTCCCGAAAACCCTCTCCCGACAGCCAACTTCGACCCACCTTCGTCCTGCTCCGGAGTCTACTGGACAAACAGCGTCTTCGCCATCGACAACGACCCAGCCTGTCTCCCCAACAAGTTCAACGGCGCCAGCACCGCCTTCTACTCCCCGGGCACCGCCTGCCCGACAGGGTACACTGCGCAGCCCCAATGTTCCAAGAACAACGACGTGAGAACGGTGAACACGGTGACCTGCTGTCCTCACCGCGGGGATATCACGCTATCGTGTGTCGAGAATGATTTGACCTTGTCGGAGAGATGGGAAACGCAGTTCTGCACTTGGATGGCCGGTCCGGCGACAGTCGTCGACTTTACCATTGTCGAAAGCGGCAGCACAACCAAGAGCGCCGCGACAATGAGCAACCGCGACGGCATCAACGCCTACGGTATCAGGATGGTCTACGAGGCGAGCGATCTCGTACCGAACTCCGCGTCCGCGTCCGCGACCGCGACCGCCACTGCCACCGGGACTGATGCGGGAACGACGAGTACGAGCGACAGCAGCGGCGGCGGCGGCGGCGACGGCTCGGAAAGCAGTGGACTCTCGACGGGCGGTATCGTTGCTGTGGCAGTCGTGGTGCCCGTTGTCGTCATCGCCGCTCTACTGGGCCTGTTTCTGTGGTGGCGGAAGAGGAAGCATGCCTATGCTGGCGTGCAGCAGCAGCACCCTGGTGTCGATGGACAGTCTGCGCCGCAGCAGAACGCGCATGCGCACCAGAACAGCAATTACCAGGGAAGCAACTACGCGCCGAGTGAAATGGCTGGAGGAAGCGTTGCCGGGTATTATCAGAATGATAAGATGCTGCAACCCGGGCAGCCGAGCGCGGCGGGAGAGCAGTTTAAGGGGTATCCCCATCCGACGCCCGCAGCGCCTGCCGAGTTGCCGGTGGGAAACGCGCCTGCGGAGCTGGATGGGGGCGGAAGGTAAGTAGTTTATGGATGAGCTGTAATGAAGTTGAGCGCGATGGCTGTAGAGGGTGTGTGTTATTCTGTGTGGGAGTTCTTCATCTCAATCAGCGCAGGGGCAATCTGAGGCGCATCAAAGAGCGCCGGAAGACACGGTTTGCAGGACTTTGGTGGTTGATATCTTGGTGATGCCATCTCCTCCTTTTCGAAATACCATTATGTAGATACTGTTCGTAGATACTGTTCGAATTTACAAAGATATCAAATCAACTCAGAGCTGTTAATTTCAACTTGAAGTCGCCCAGTGTCCTCCGTTCATGTTTTGCAATCAAAATTCGGAACGATGGCGCTGAAAAGCTACTTTCCAGATAGTGAAAATTCTCAACTGAACACTCATAAGTCAGCATGCTGTCGTGTACAGATAATTACATATATTACAGAAATTCCGCCGAAATGGTGCAATTATCGGCGAAGAGTCACATGGCCAAGCGCCGTGCCGCCGACATTCCGGGGCAGCATCTCCCCGACCGACGTTCCACAGCACACCGATTTCACACCGCCTACGCTTTTTGAACCAATTCTCCTCTCGAATTACCCCGCCACCCCTCCCTCCATCGGGGCAAAGCTGCAGAAAAATTCGCTGCCGGCCCTGCTTATCGAGCACGCAGAACTTCCTCGACACATTAATAAACCACAATCCTTCTACGAACTCTCGCGCGTCCTTTTAATAGCCCAGATACCCGGCGCATCCCGATACGAAACCGCGCAAAGGACCGCCGAGAACCACGAAAAAAGCAAGAGACCCCAAACCACACGTACGTAGCCGCCGCAATGTCCTCCCACAACGAGCACAACGACGACCACGACGACCACGACGAGCCCGAACTGCTCGGCGCCGAAGATGTCGGGGAGGAGGTCACCCTGGACAACGACGACGTGGCCATGGACTCGGACGACGACAACGACAACATCGAAGTCACACTCCAGAACGACTCGGTCGCCTACTTCGACGCGCACAAGGACTCCGTCTTCGCCATCGCCCAGCACCCGGTCCACCCGACCATCATCGCGACGGGCGGTTCCGAGGGCGACTCCGACGACGCCCCGGGCAAGGGCTACCTCGTCTCCACCGCCGCCGCCGCCTCGCGGCCCGTCCTCCCGGCCTCCTTCTCCGGCGACGCGCCCCCGCAGACCACCCAGCTCGACGCAATCTTCCCGATCGACGGCCACACGGACAGCATCAACGCGCTGGCGTTCACACTTTCCAAGGGCGACTTCCTGGTCACGGGAGGCATGGACGGCAAGCTGCGCGTGCACGCCGTGCGCGTCAACTCGCCGACCGCCGAGGCCGCGAGCGTCCAGTTCAAGTTCATCGCCGAGGCGCAGGAGGTCCCCGAGATCAACTGGATCGCGCCGTGCCCGTCGCCGCAGTACCCCAACACCATCGCCCTCGGCGCCAGCGACAACTCGGTCTGGGTCTACACCATCGACATCGCGGCCGGCGGCGGCGACCCCGCGGACTGTCTGCAGCTCGTGCAGACGTACTGGCTCCACCAGGCGCCCTGCACCGCCGGCGCGTGGACCCCCGACGGAAACCTGCTCTGCACCGTCGCCGAGGACTCGAGCTTGTACGTGTGGGACGTGTGGGGCGAGGCCGGCGCCAAGGGGCTGGTCGAGAGCAACGGACAGACAACGGTCAGCATGACGGCGGAGGATCAGCGGTTCGAGGTCGAGGGCGGCCTCTACAGCGTCGCGGTCGATCCCAAGGGCGCGCTCGTCGCCGTCGGCGGCGCGGGCGGTGCCATTCGTATCGTCAGCTTGCCGAGGCTCGCGAGCAGCGCGCAGCCCGGCAAGGGAGGCAAGAGCAAGACGACGGCGGACGTGGCCGCCGGTGGACAGATCCTGGCGGCGCTGCAGACCGCTTCGGACGGCATCGAGACCCTCAGCTTCACCACCGCCGCGGGCGCCCCTGGACAGGCCGCGACGCTGCTCGCCGCGGGATCCGTGGACGGCAGCATCGCCGTGTTCGACGCCGGAAGGAGGTTTGCCGTCAGGAGGAGCTTGCCCGGCGCGCACGAGGATTTCAGCGTCGTCAAGGTGGAATTCGTCAAGAACTCGTGGCTGCTGACGAGCTGCGGCATGGACGGTGTCGTGAGGAGGTGGGATCTGAGAGCGCAGGATGCGGGATTGGTGAAGGAGTGGAGGGGGCACCGTGGTGACGGCGAGGGTGGTGGCGTGCTAGGGTTTGTCCAGGGCGAGACGGGGGAGAGGGTGGTCACTGCTGGGGACGATGGTGTTGTTCTTGTTTTCGAGGCTTGAGATACGGATTGAGAGTTGATTTCTTTTTTTCTTTTTCCTTTTCTCTTTTTTTTTTCCGTCAGAGGATAGATAAAAGTAGCGTGGCAACCGCGGAATCGCGGCATGATGAACGGATTAGATACACGTCCTGATTGACAAAGGACATTTTACGTTTGATGCGAGGCCATTTTGTTGTTGATCTTTCGTCTCGTTGAGAGCATGGTTGCGTCCTTTGTTCGTTGGGAATGAACAGTGAGACATCGGATCTTTGAGTTCATCTGATGAGGGAGGAGGATGCATGGTATAGATGTGTCTTCCACCACCAACAAGCCTCACGTCTTGAACCATCAGTCTCCTTCACGATCCAGCTTCGTGGCTCAGACCATACCGTCTGCCCCGCTGTTCTTTTTGAATACACCACGACACTGACAATCATCAACCAATTAAAGGTGACTGGTCCGACATCATGAGTAGCTTGCGATGGGATCAGGTCATCGGCCTCGCGCTCGTGATCTGCGGGGTAATAGAGTTCCCGAGGATTTGCTTCTGCTTGGCAATGTGTTGGTTCTCGTGGGAATCAGTCGTTACTTGTAGGTTCACATTCTCCTCCGCGAAGGTTACACGAAGAGCTCACATCTCATCAGTGTACGCTATTCTGGGTCTTTATCCTTTCTTAAACAACATCATGGCACCGACCACGAGAACAATAATTTCCAGCGCATGGAGATCAATCTGAGGCTCTCAGGGCCCTTCGAACCGGCTAAACCTCGCAGTGACCACAAATCAGATCAGACGGAATCATAACCTTCAAACATTTCAAGCACACGCACTGCACGCACGACATTTAGAGCCCACCCCTGGCAGGCGTCGTTGAATTGAATGGCTTGATTTAATTCGTCTCTCATTATTAGACTACCTCGCGTAGTCGCCACTCAGACTGCCTCATCGCTCGAGGCAGATACCCATCCAGTGGCCCTCTCCCCACCATGATCGCTCCCATCCAACGCTATTTCTATAGTCTGTACGAAAAGCAAGAGCTCAGTTCTTGCGACCACCCTGGCCAACGTTGTCACCCTGGGCGAGACCCTGACTTTGGCCTCCGGAGGCGTTCAGGCCATCGATAGCGAGACCCTTCTCCTTTTCGGGGAGAGGGGCGGTCTTGTCGGCACGGTCGACGTGAGAAGACTGCATTTTTGTTAGATGGTCCATCATTACGAGGGAGGCGTGGAAGAAATCGAGCCAGGTTTACCTTTTCGACACCGGCACCGTGGACAATGTTGTGGCCGGCCTCGACCGCGTTGTCAGAAGCACCAGATCCGTCGCGAGGCATGATGACGATTGGTTATGTGTGAGTGGTTCGTTGTTATTCAATTGGTTGGTGTGTTGCTTCGAGAAGTTGTTGGATTATTTCGTGAGTGCTGTTTATTTTTTCTTTGTGATGGAAAAAACAAAATCGTAGGGCAAGGGAGCTCGAGAAGTTGGTTTAATAGAGCTCGAAGCTCTGATTCAGATTTGACGTCATGCCAGTAAGGTGCAAGTGCCTCCCCGGGTACCTGCCTCCAAACGTCATTGGCGGTGGGGCCATGATGAACGTCTCCGCCCGGCGATGTCAGATCTCAGCAGATCTGAGGTGGGATTGCCCGGAGCAACTGCCCCGCGTTGCGTGGTCAGACTGCTTGGCTCAACGCAGAAACAATGATTTTGGTTTTTCACAAGGGAGGGAGATTTCTTTTATGGGCCCAGAACCGCTCTTAGAATAATACCCACCTCTTTGTCCTGGTTTTCCGAGACCAGAGATTGCGGGTAGGCCCGCTTCGCACCCGTGCAGCCAAAACGCCTGAGCGATGACGACAGTCGGCCCTAGGACTGAACGACGAAGGTAATCTGACTTGAGCCTGCGTTAGGACTGAAGGGAACTGAGGCTTTTCCAGGTTTGGTCACCATACTTGTCTTCAAGGGTTCTTTTACATCATAGTTACCACCCGGTCACCCGGTGGAATTTGAGGCTTCAGAAGTGGCTCGTTATGGCAAAAGCAAAGTCAACCAACCAAGCGTACGAGAACGGGTTTTGTTTTTTCATTCATCTCAAAGGCCAGTTTCCGAGAGACTTGAGACTTGAGACTAATGCCACAGAGACTACGTGGGGGAGAGGAAATTTCATCTATCCATACCCCAAGATGAATTCCTTCCTCATCACGTACCTCCTTCTTCACCAGAGACCAAAAGTCACGAGGCTTGACGAACCAGTAATTAGTGCAATGCCAGTCATCCTCCTTGTCCAGGATGGAATCAAACTTTTGGACCAATCGAGGGATGGCCTTGGAAACAAGCTGATGTTCTTGCCGATGCACGTGAGAGAACATTGACCAAACTGGGAAAAGACTAGCCCCAACGGGAGTACAGAAACACGAGGCCGCTTACCGTGAAGAAATAAGATTCCATGGCACTCTTTTGCTCCTTGGTGGAGTCTGTCCATCTTCACATCTTTCCTGCCGGAAATTGTCCCCGTCTTGGCCAAAGACTTCCTCGTTGTGGAGGGCGACCTGAGTACTGACGCCTACTCAAGTCTATGAGGTTTTTATATCTTGATTTGTTTTGAAAATGAAGAACGAAGCGCTTGGTTAACTTACTCCTGAGTCCTTCAGGCAAAACCTACCAGCCAGCTGTCGGCCGCCCTCTGGCACAACGGGGGGCATAGTGAAACCAGTGGCTGGATGAACTCGAAAACTCTCCTCGATGACAGCCAGGAGATATGGCAGTGCCTTGGCTTCTTTGAAAGTGATGGGGCTCGAGATCGATCCATCAGCAGCAGCATCCTCCAACTCCTTGCGGAGCTTCTGCATCGCCCGGGGGATTTGCAGAGGTTGTACATGATGGCGCGCAGTGAGATCGACGAAGTGTCTGACCCAGCTGCGACATTGGCACCACAGGCGAGGCGAATGGCGTCGTTGGTCAAAGTCTCGGGCCGCTCTGTTTGGGCTTGGACGAGCTGCGAGATGAAGTCTTGGGGTCCACCCGCGACCTTTTTTTCCCTCTGACGGGCCTCAACCTGCTCCGCAGCCTATTGCAACACCAAAGCTGTTCCCTTCGCTTCTTCTTCACGAAATAGCCACTCGATGGCGCTAAAGATCGGAGGCCAGAGCCATGCGTAGACACCGACTACTGATTGGAGCTTGAGAACGACCTGCCGAAGGCGGCCGCCCCCCGGGGTGGCTTGGAGAGTGAGTATATTCGGTTCCGGGTGGATAACCGAAATGCAGTTTAACGTGGGGTCAACTCATGGAGGCAACAACATTGGGTGCTGAGTGGTGTAAAGCTGAGTACAACGTATGAAGTCGATTCTTCGGCCTTATTAAGGCCATTAGACTCTCGGAGTAGCTGGGATTCCCGCCGAACACAGCCATGGGCGAAAGTGCTCAGGATACCAATATGAAAAATGATGGATGAATGAGGATGCCAATGTGGTGCGCCAGTCACTACCCTCCATCCTTGACGTCAACTACGTCACGATCTGTGGCATCAACTACAGTACGCATCGTAAGGATGATCACATTCTGACACCTGGACGCAACCTTGATAAGCTATTTGGATGGGCAAACAATATACGTAACCTTTTCTACATTATCTTACAAATACGCCTGATAGATCTTACAGATGGTTTGGAGTGGAATGTTGTGTGATCGTGAACGAGTTCGACGACATCATAAACTTTCATGACTCCTACAATGAGACAATGTAGCGGGATACGACGTGCCAGAAATAACGTGTAGAGAGGTAGGAAATTTGCAGTCTATCGATACTCTTAACTCCTCCTGACTACCTGACCTTATTGATAGAACTCAAACACGACCCAGGCTGATCAGACAGATATCAAGGTCGAAAAAAAGAAGGACTATAGAGAAACTATGATGGCATTTCTAGCCCATTCCGGCAACAGCGATGCAAACTTTGAGGCTGTCAGCTCCTCGCTTGGGGCCACGGTTAGCTGGTTAATGAGTCCAAAGGCAACCACATAGATTTGCGACCGAGGACATGAAATGCGATATGCAGTAGCTGTGATCTTACAGATAGGGTTTTGAAGCAAAAATGACTCCAAATTGACGATCGGAACTCTGCTCTTAGCGTTTGCTCTCTCATCAACTTTTGTGCCATCACGGGCCAAGAGGAAGCTTTTCAGAACCGAGTTGGTTTCGAGGCTGCGCAAACATGCGAGTGTTAGTCCAGACACATCGTGCGTCAAAACCAGTCAAACTAACCACGAATACGAATAGGATTCGCCAATGATTGCGAGGCTAGTAACCCGAGAAAGACAATAGAAACCACGAAATGCATCTCAAAGGTTTGGTTGAGATGATGGAATACGTTACGGATTGATTGTGTTCATTTTCTACTCCTGTGCTCAAGGCCAAATGGCCTGGTATCACTGCTTAATTATAATCTTGACAAAAGAAGTCTTTGCTGTCAGCTTAACGGCGACTTATAGCCACTATTGCGCCCGGAACGGCGACATTTTGGGGGATCGGCGGCCCCATCAACGCGTTATAGGGCCGGGCACTCGAGACGGGATAGCACGCAGCGAAACTAAAAATCAACCCATTCTCATTTATTAGTGAGAATGTGGTGAGAAAAGTGTCTATGGAGCTTAGGAAGCTTCTAATAGCCCCCAAAGCATCATATTCACAGCTATTTGTGATCCAACTCGAGACTCTTGCATCTCATTCCTCATGGATCTTACCTGTTTGCGACAAACCGGCCACACTCATGTCACTAAGCTCCAACACTGAGAAGGTGCCCGCCCGCCTGTGTGCACCGCCTGAACCAACAAGCCGCAGCCAACCTCGCTGTATTTTCCTCTTGAACAACCTCCACTGCTTCTACGCCTTACTTCTTCTGCCACTGACCGCTCGTTTATTGAACTAAGATCCTTCCAAAATGACCTCGTATAACCTCACAGAACGCCGGCCGCTCCGCCCCGGGAACGGGTTTGACCTCGAAGTCCACGGACAGGTCTATCGCCCAGATCATCCACTGATGCAGGAACTCTGTGACGCTTGCGCACATGGAGACCTCGAAGAATTTCGACGTCTTTTCGAAGGTTGGAAGAACATGAACCCCGCCGATCCACCAGCCGGTCCGGAAGAATATCCAACGGGTACTTTGGAACCCGTGCTGTACTTCGCAATTCGGCAACATCAGTCACGGATAGTATCATACCTGCTTGACGAGGGAATCAAGATGAGTATGCTGGCTGCTGCTGAAGCACAAGAATCCAAGTGCGATACGTCAATATAGCAGGGTTTCCTGGATCACGGCTGGGATATCAACCGTCCGTACGGCGCTGCCGATCCACCGATTTTGGCGTGAGTTGGCCGTCCTGTTTTGAGTTATTTGCAGTGTGTTCTAGGTATTTCTTTAGCCAATGCCTCTCCAAGATTTTTTTTAGATGACGAGAAGCTCGTCAAGTGGTTCCTGGCTCACGGTGCGGACCCAAATGCCGAGGCTCGGTACGGCTGGACTCCATGGCTGCGGGCCATCGTCTGCGCCGTTGAATATCGTCAAGCTCCTCCACGCAGCGGGCGGCCGCTTAGACATCGCGGTACCCTTCACTGTCTTTGGAGTTTCGAACGATGTCAACCAGTACCCTGATCGCATGGATGTGCTGGTTTATCTCCTTGACAACGGCGCAGACATCAACGCCCGTATTTGGGCGCACAACGAGTATGGCAGGGTGAGCGATTCTGATTTTGGCTCCGCTTTGAACAGAGCAGTCAAACAACCTTCGAAAAATCACATTGCCGAGGAGTTGATCAGACGTGGTGCACGAACTGATACCAAAGCCGACTTCAGGTCAGCTCACAAGACGGCTTTGGATTTTGCAAGAACGAGTTCGCCATACCTCATACCCCAACTAGAGATTCTGAGGATACGGGAGATTGAAAAAACAGGAAACGAAGAGCCATGACCGTGTACGAACGAAGCTCTTATACATGTTTTCAGGTGCTCTTGTATTCTTGGTCTTCAGTCTCGCTTTTTACAAGCAAGCTGTGCTTGCACCTGCTCAAGTTCTTCGTGTAAACGCAGCAATAAAAGTCCCTTTAGGCACATGTTAACTTTTATTTCGATCCATATCAATCACTGCTCCCGTGATACTAATTATGGCGAATTCAACATGAAATCACGCGAATTTGGGGCCATATTGCGTCTATTCCTGTCTAGGCAGGAGAAGAGGCATAATGGGACGGACTGTTAGCGCTAAAGATCTACCCAGATGATGTGACAGGAATCCTGCGCTTTTCTGACTCAGAGGTCTTCTCCCCTCCTTACTCTGATAATCCGTGGTCGGGCAGCCCAAATCGGTACTATCTTAGCTATTGCAACTCAAATTTTCTGTGACTACGAGAATCCCCAAATCTGAACCTCTCATAACATCAAACAATACCAAACAAGGACACTGTCAAACCAGCCCCCGAACGGCGGCCTCATCAATATCGGCACCCACTCGCTGGCTCTCTACACTCACAACCCCGAACCCAGCGGCAACAATGATCCCGTCTTATTGTTCATCTCAGGCGTGGCAAGCGATGCTCTAAATTGGCAAGCCGTGCTACGCCTTCTCGGCTCCTCGCTTCGAACCTACAATTACGACCGTGCGGGGCGGAGGAGTGGGATGCATTCAAGGCGGCACAAGCAACTGAGAATTACCATGTGATTGCAGAAACGGAAGAAGAAACCTACCCATCGAGTTTCGAGGCACTACGGAAGGAAGGGCTCATTTTGAGGCAACCACTGGTTGGAGAGCAGCCTGTTTATTGTGATTGATGGCACACGAAGTAGGCTAGACCGGGACGGGTTGTACAGGGCTGGCGTTGCAAAAGGGAACGGAAACGAGGAGGAGAGAAGCTATGTGAGGGAGCTGATCGGGACAATCGATGCGAAGAACGAGGGCATCATGAGGGAATTCTTGAAGCTCTCTGCGGAGAGCAAACTAATCTTCGCAACCGAGAGTGGACAAATTGTCCACTTGACTCAGCCGGATATCGTTGTTGATGGGATCAATTGGGTCCTGGATAACCTGTCCGCAACTTCATAGTCATGAAGAATTAAACGCGTGCGTCCAGAATCAAGCGGTTGATACCGGCACTGAACACAGATCCAGTTCGACTAGTAATGAACAGTGATTGTGCAAATAGGCGTCGACTCAAGTCAAGTAATGCTGCAAACACAGCTGCGTGACCACAAGTACTTTCCTGTCTCTACACAGTCAGAATTCGAATTTTGTCAAAAGGATTCACTGAATTGATGTTGAAGTTCAGCTAAAGCTTGGAAAAATTGTTTCCCAACAACACCTTGTAAGCTCCAAAGATTTGTCGGGGACGCATCCGCGGTCGCGCCGAAGCGCGTCACGCGTGTACAAATGGGCCGCACGAAGTACTCAAATAAGTGCCCGTGAATAGTAACCGGAAGAGTTGCAGATTGTCTTCAACTCTTGCCCTTTTCATCCTCAAGACATGACCGAGTTTTGGATCTCCAATGACCGCAGTCACTGATCGACCCGCTGCCGCCCCCGTAAGGCGTTTTCTTCTGTCAATTGGGAATCGCAGCTCAACGTCTTCTACGAGGTCATGGACCTCTCCGACTATCGCATCTTCATCATCCCCCCGAACCCCAACCACGTCGATGCCGACAGGGACTTCCAGGGCCAGTGGAACCAGGAAGTCTTGAAGCACATTGGAGATAAGTGGGGCGATTACAACCCTCTCGTGTACATTCGCGACTCAAAGCGGACGAACGAGAAGGGAGGCGGTCGTCTGTGGATTAATATGGAGAACGTTGTGAAGTACGGCGTCAACGGCGAGACTATTCAGCAGTTCTTGCCTCGCCTCTAACTACGTTAAGAAGAGGTTTCAAGGGGGCAACTTCAACGCGGTCTTTTTTTCTGAGTTTTGGTCTAGCCTTGATGGCACGGAGGATAGGAAGGTGATGTCACTCCTTTCGTTTTGCATAGCTCTTTGCTGGTAAACGTTTTTGTTTTTATGAAACTCATTTGAGGGCCAATCTTGAATTTACTTGCTTCTAGTCACTCACGGCTCTCCCAATGGATGATGGCGGCAAGAGATGACACCTGTCACGGCTTGCTTCTCGGAATTCTATGCTGCATGTGGCACGACAGGGGCTTTTAAGAGGAATGCAGGAGAGCAGTCCAATGATTCTGGACCAATTCGATCTGATCTAGCCGTGTCGTTCTTTTAGAAACCTATATTTAGACACTAAACCTCACCGTCCGAGAACACCAGTCCCCTTTCATATGATTACACTGCAGGTGCCAACTTTAGAGAATGAGAACGAATTGTAGAAAGGGGGCAGGTGGTATAAAAGATAGTTAATTGCTCAACGATGCCCAAAAGACGACGCGGAGGCGGGAGCCTGGGTACGTGTCAGAGGCTGTGGCGCAGAGTGAGGGAGTCAGTCCAAGATAGGGGTATTTCCGGTTCGACATTCATCTCTGGCCCCCTTCTCCTAACTCGCGGGGGCCCTCAACTTATCTAGAGGTTACCTAGTGCCTCTCTAGCTACATAAGCTTCCCTTAAAACCCCCTTGAAACTACCTCCTACCTCTAAATTATCTAGGTTAAAAGCTACTAGGGCCTCTTGGCTTGTGATATGATCCCCCCTCTGATAGGGTCTGTTCCTAGACTATTATTAGTAGGCTACCTAGTAATTACCTAGTAGTGACTTTTCTCTTTCCCAGACTACAGCTAATAAATATCTAGAACTTAGCATCCCTTATTCTAGTAGTATTAACTTTATAAGTAGATAGATAGCTTAGAGGAGTAGCTAACTTAGTAGTTAGGCTTCTATCTTTAACTCTAGCTGCTCTTAAATCTTCTATATAGCTTAGAGAAGTAGCTAACTAGTAGGTAGGCTCCTATTTATAACCTCTCTAGCTGCTCTTATAGCTTCTTTTCTACTTAGGATAATTAGATAACTTAGAGGAGTAGCTAACTAGTAGTTAAGCTTCTATTCTTACCTCTAGCTATTCTTATAGCTTCTACCTCCTCTATAGAGTAGGATAGCTTAGAGGAGTAGCTAACTAGTAGGTGGGCTCCTGTCCACAACCCCTAGCTGCTCTTATATCTTCCGCTCCGATTTAACTTATTCTAGAGTAGGATAGCTTAGAGGAGTAGCTAACTAGTAGTTAGGCCTCTATCCTCAACCCTAGCCGCTCTTATAGCTTCTACTTCCTCTATAGAGATAGATAGCTTAGAGGAGTAGCTAACTAGTAGGTAGGCTCCTGTCCACAACCCCTAGCCGCCCTTATAGCTCCGCTCCTTTAATTGCGCCTTCCTTTTATAAGTAGGATAAAAGTAATACTCATTTAATGTTATTTTTGCTATACTAGAATTATCTCTTAAATTAAAGTTATTTTATATTATTAGTTTATTTTTAGTTGTTTTATAGGGCTTGGAAATTAATACTCTTTTTATTAATAAAGAGGATCTTTGTTTATTGTAGTGGTTATTAGATAGTTATTCCTTAGTTACTTAGTGGTCCCTTATATTAATAACTTTAAATAATATCTTAATCCCAAGATTATTATTCTTTTTACTACGTGCATACTAGGCCTTTAGCGTTAAGTTAAATAGATATAAATATCTACTAAATTGTTTAACTTATAAAACTTCCTTCCTTTTACTTCATTAGATTATAATAATACCCTCACCGCTATTATCATATTACCCTTATTATCGCCGCTACTATACTAGCATTACTATTAGCAGTAGGAGCATTACCAGCATTACTAATCTAACTAAGTACTTAATAGCAGCCGCAGCACTATAGAGGCCGCCCTGCGGGGGGTCTCTTGCTATTAGTATCTCTCTGCCTAGTGCAGCTAGGACCTAGAGAAGGAGGAGTTCATGCTTTGCGCTAAGAGCGCTAGTAAGTAACCTGTAGTTACTTAGTACCTCCTTTGTAGTTCTACTAATATTTTCTTATAGCTATATTAAATAAATACGCCTACTATACTAACCTAAGTAGTAAGAAGCCCTATATACTAGTAGGCTTTTATAAGAACTTAGTAATACTTTTGCTAATAACTAATAGGCGCCTCAGAGAGTTATAGCTTTAGCTAGCAAAATAAAAGCCTTTTTTAAGGAGACTTAAGATACTCCCAACCTTTAGGTCTAGTATAAAGACAATAAGGTATTCTCTAATACCCCTCTAGTCCTCAACTAGTTCCTAACACTTTTAGATTAAGCTTAAAGCCGCGCAGCTTGCAAGTAAAAAGGCCCTCCAGGCTAAAAAGAACAATACTAATAAGTTAGCTAAGAAGCATAAAGCTAAGGATAATAAACTCTCCTAGTAACTAGAGGAGCACTAGATAGCTACCCTAGAGGTAAATACTAGGGCAAATAAGTATATCGCTATAAGTATTAAGGCGTAAAATAAGGTTCTTACCTTAATAAACCTCCTATAGAATCATATAAATCCCAAGAATTACTAAATATCTTAGGTAGTAGTAGGCTCTAGCTACTTAGTAATTGCCTTAATTCTGTCCTGCTCTATAGAGATCCCTTCTGGTGAAACTATAAAGCTAAGAAACTTAACTTTTTATTTGTGGAAACTATATTTATTGGGGTTAGTAGAAAGGTTACTCGCTTCTAACTAGATAAGCACTTATTTTACTATATTTATATAAGAGGGTATATTAGTTAAAAATATTAAAATATCATCTAAATATATAATATAAATAATATTAATAAAGCTAAATAGAGCCTTATTAATAAATGTCTAGAAGATAATAGGTATGTTTATTAGCTTAAATAGTATAATATAATACTTATAGTAACTATAGCGTGTGCGAAAGGCGGTCTTCTATTTATTACTCTCTCTAATTCTTATTTAGTATTATATATTCTTAAGATCTAGCTTAGTGAAATACTTTACTAATAATAATTAATCAAAGATTTTGTTCATTAATAGTAGTAGTGCTTAGTTCTTAATAGTTACTTAGTTAAGCCCCTAATTGTTAATATATAATTATAGTTTTCTCCCTTTCTTAGGGATAAATAAAATAGGTGCTCCTGCTGAACTGGTTGAGGGTTGGATCTACTCCTTTTGTAGGGCTATCTTAATATGCTGCCTTAATTCTTCTAGTTACTTCTTAGCTAGTAGGTAGATAGGCCTAAAAGGAGGTCCTGTCCCCGGTATTAGGTCTATGGGGTGGCTCCGGGTGGTTCTAAAACTGGGCGTGGTCCCTGTAAGGTTAATATTAAATACTTTTTAAAACTCTTAATACTCTAGTAGAATATTAGCTTTGTCTTTCCCTTTGTTAGGTAGTTCCTATTTATTATTAGGTGGTCTCTTAGTGACCTATAGCACCCTAATAAGAACTGCTTTTGTATTCTTTTCTACTTAATATAGCGCTTATGTTATAGTAATAAGTTAGATACTCTTTTTAGTAATAAAATAGGTTTAGCCTAGTACCTCCTAGTTAAGATTTAGTTTCTCTTTCTCCCCCTAGGGAATTCCTAGAATAGTATTATAGTTATTACTATTAGTGATTATAAAGATATATGAAAGATCTACTAAACTTCTACTGTATCTAATATTTAAGTTACTATTCTTCTCTTACTAAACTTAGGTAGTTTTCCTCCCTATAACCCTTTAATAGTAGGCTTATTAATAGGTACTAGTTAGGTACTATCTAGCAATACTATCTTCTAATCTAAAATATCCTTATCCGCTATATAGTTAATAAGTATAAGGCTTACCCTCTAGCTATCTATAACTCTAATTTTTATAATTGCTTTAAAGTAGCGTAGCTTATTTTTATTCTATTTAATCTTATATACTAAGTAGTAGCCTCTTAGTTAGTAGGGTTTGCTATTATACTGGGGTTTATTATAGTTCTTATAATATAGATATTTTGGTATAATATATCCTTCTCTACTATAACTATAGTAGATTGTCTTCCTGCTTTTGTTGTTATTAAACCTTTTGTCCTCCTAGTGCTCCTCTTAGTGGTTCCTAGTGTCTAGTTTGCTAGTATTGCCCTAGTCCTTAGTCTTTCTGTTTTTATAGTAATCTTGGGCGTTTAGCCTATTAGTACTATGCTAGTCTCGCCTTAGAGTATCTAAACTTATAGCTTAATTATTCTAGTAATATCTAGGTAATAAGCTATTAGTATTATTTTAGTAATATCTTAGTATAAAGTTGCTAGTATTTTCTTAGTAGTAGCTTCTGCTCTTAGTAGACTAATCCCTACTTAATATCTTATGGAATTAAATAGCTACTATAAGCTCTATATTTCTTACTTAGGTATCTAGCTTAAGGCGAGTTAGTAGTAAGCTATTTACTATTATAAATTATTATATTTTGGAGTTTAGTTAAGATACTATATGAGCTACTTATATCTCCTCTAGTAACTAAAAGAAGCTCTCTACTTTAATATTCTTATAGTAAGTAACAAAACTCTAGTAGAATTATTCTGGTTTCTAATAGGCTACCTTAAGTTGCATCTAGGTGCTAAGTATCTAAGCCCCTTTATTTACTACCTAGTTGCCTAATTACTTTTATATTTCAGCCTAAGCAATATTTTTAGCTTTATTTTTATATATAATAGTAAGGTTTAATAACTCTTAGATTGCTATAGTTCCCTCTAGGTACCTAGTTATATATAGAACCTTCTCTATATCTTCTATAATATTAATTATACAAAATCGCCCTTTAATATTAAATATAAATATATTATAGTTAGTTTTGGTACCCCTCTTATACTTTAAAGGTAAGAAGTATCTTCTAAAAAGATTAGCGTGATCTTTTTTTAGTTAGAGAGGTGCTAAATTCCTCTAGGTAGATAGGGGTGGAGTTATTCAATAGGGTTAATATTTAGCCTATATTTAACTTATATAGACGCTTCTGCTTATACTATATCCTAAGCTTCTTCTCTACTTCTGTAATCCGTGCATCTAACTTAGTCTTACTTATATTATCCTCTAGTAGGTTACTAATATCCTTATCTTTATTCCTATTGTTTGTATTATTAGGGTCTTAGGGTATTTAATCTTAGGTTTAACTATTACTATTTATATTATTATTAGGGTCTTGAGGCTTACCTCTAGGTAATCTATAGGGTGCTATTTTATTATTCTTTTATACTTCATTCTTTTAGTACTACTCTAATAGTTCGCGCCCCTATTATATAGGAAGAGAGATAAATATATTAGAGGCTGTGGCGTAGAGTGAAGGAGTTAGTCTAAGATAGGGGTATTTCTGGTTTAATATTTATCTCTAGCCCCCTTCTCCTAATTTTTGGGGGCCCTCGACTTATCTAGAGGTTACCTAGTGCCTCTCTAGCTACATAAGCTTCCCTTGAAACCCCCTTGAAACTACCTCCTACCTCCAAATCATCCGGGTCGAAGGCCACTAGGGCCTCTTGGCTCGTGACAGTACGGCATTCGACGGTCCGCAAAGCAAATGCTGGAGCATCTCCATGAGAGGTTCTCGATCCATTAAGATATCCTGATTTCAATGTTCTGGATGAGGTAAATGTTGTGCGTGTGTGGAGGCATAAGTTGTAGTAGCATGGCAGATAGGAGCTGCAGTTTTTGTATCGCTACGAGCGCACGGGTTCTTATATGTGGCGCTCCTCTTTGAATATTAAGGCTGAGCTCTATTTCAGGGTCATCAGAAAAAGGCATCAATCGTCGACTTCCATTGTTATCGGTAGCTATCATCTTTGTACTGAGCTTTCATTCTACAAACGCAAGTCCAGCCGGATTAAAGCATTGATGATTGATGATGCGATAGATACTTCTTAGACAGAGTATGCACGAGAAGAGATTTACCAAACATGATAGAGCTGCGTGGAATAGGAGGAATGTCTCATCCATGAGTCATTAGATTTTTTGTTCTGCAAGGACGCTACAACTACAACACCTGCGATAACTGTTTGTGATCATCTGCTCCCTGCGAGAGAGAGGCTCAAGTCAGTAGTAATACCACCCCCACCTTTGATGATGATGAGTGCCCTGAGACGCTACATCCAGTACGAAGTAGAGGCTTCAGCAATGAGAGAAGCCCCTGATTGTTCATTGTTTGTGGTAAGTGCATTAGCGAATAGACTGCTTGTAGGTTCTTTGCAATCAGCTTTTTCTGTTTGATAATCTCTTACATAGATTATTATTATTATCCTATCTGTTACAACCCGTTATGCAAGGATAACAACCAACCAACCCACCTAGGCGTCAGACGACTAGGACAGGATATTTGTACTGCAGGATCACGGGAACACCAGGGATGCCCACGGCATGGAAGAACTATGGTATAAGTCACGTGATAATAAGATAAAGAGTGATCAGTAGAGCGCAAAAGGAAGCGCTTAGTAATCAGTTAGTCTTGCCAACTGATCACAATTACTAATACATAGAGGTAATTACCTAACAGCAGGACCAGGGACTATTCGGGACTTATATATAGTATAGACTTGGGACTCCCAAGAACAGGCTTCTATAGCTCTTTAGCAATTAACTTCGTAATTACCCCAACAGGTACTCTCAGCTTTATCTTATACTGCAACCCCCTTATGAGGACTACAACTAATTACTATACTCTTGAAACCCTAAGATTTATTTAGCAATATAGTATAATAAAACCACACTATTAACCTAGCGTCATCCCTCAGCTTCTATTAGCAGAACCCTACTATCAGATAGCTGACTATAACACTTTAATTGCTCCTATTTAGTAAGTTAACCTTTAACGCTACTAAATAGTATAAGATAGAAATCATGTCGACTCCCAATAATAACGCGCAGCAAGCTAATAGTGCTAGGAACGCACGACCTATAGCCCCGAGACCCGCAAATAACCAATAGGCCCAGATAGCCCCTACAAACACCCAGGAAGTAATAAGCCTTTAATAGATATACGATATAATCCTCCAGCTCCAATAGGAAAACGCGCAGCTAGCTACCCAACACGGACCCAAGGCTAAATACCCAGAACCTGCTCCATACTCAGGAGAGCCAGGAACCCTTCAAGGATTTCTCACCCGCACCCAAGCCTACCTTTATTACTACGCTACCTCATTTCAAGATAAAACCACAAAGGTTCACTAAGCCGCATCCTTCCTCAGGGGAGATACCCTCGCCTAGTTTAAACCATTAATAAGAGACCAACTAGGCAGACTATATAACTAGTAAGATAAAGAAACTCAGAAAGTATTTAGGAAGTATAGCAAGTTTAAGAAAAAACTTTAAGAAGCTTTTAGAAGCCCAGACGAAGAACAAATTACTAAACGCAAACTCACTAATCTCACATAAAAGGGATTAGCTAGTAAGTATGCTACTAAGTTCCAATAGATTTTATCTAAGCTAGATTAGGGAGAAGAAGCCCTAATAACTAAGTTCTACTAAGGCCTAAAGGAAGAAGTCAAGGATAAGCTCGCACGACTTAACCGTCCTAAAGAACTCCACTAATATATAGATATTGCAGTTAAAATTAATAACCGCCTCTATAAATAACGCCTTAAACGCAAAGGATAGTCCACTTAGAATAATAAAGTAGGATGAAACGATAATAGAAAAAAGGGCAACCTATACTAACCTAGTAATAACTACCGCACTAAATAAACCTCCAACCACAGGTATAACCCCAGGGCCCCTTAGTATACTACTACCTATAGATACTATAGTAAACCTATAGACCTTAGCGCAGCCTATAAAAATAATAAGCGAAACAATAACTAAAAGAAAGATAAGTAATGCTATAACTATAATAAGACGGGATATCTAGCCTATAAATATCGATCCCCCAAGAAAGAACGCTTTTAACTAGTACCCGAGAAACAACAAGTAAGTCTCGCTATTAAAACCACACCTCACAAATAACTTCATTAGACCACCTACTATAATAACAAGTGCAGAACCCACGCAGACCACAAGGAACACACAGGATAATACCTAAAAAACCCTTATAAGTCAGGATATAATACTACTGGTATCCCCCTAGCGCCTATACACACCCTAGTAGTAGGATACTGAACCTACTTAAAGACAGAGAGAAAAGCCAATAAGCAACTTAATAAAATATTATACATACCCTTAGGCGTAGATATCAAAATCAATAATAAAGTCCGCATTACTAAGCTATAATAAGGACTTCAAGCATATAAGCTATAAGCAAAAATACAACCCGAAGAAGTTATATAGTAATAACAGATTAGGTCACTATAAGCCTATATTGAGAGATAATAAGATGCTAGGAATAACCCTGAGCGAATCCAGCAGATTAATAACGAAATAAAAGACTAAGCAGCAAGAGAACCTACATAGAACTATGAGATATAGCCCTCTCAAGAACGATGAGATGAGCTCTATTACGCTAGAAGAGCTAAACGGAACGAACTATCCACTATAATAACTAATAAATGGCAGCTAAACCTAGAAGTAGAAAAATAGATTAAATAAACCTCATTTGAAATTAATGATACCTCATCTGAAGGAACTGGATTAGAGCTAGCTAACTACTTAAGGTACCTCTATAAGAAGGAGATCAACCCTCACTAGGACGACTAGGAAATTGCTTTTTATAGCATATCTAGACGCAAAAGAAGAAACCTCTCATTCACAACATGGGTTAAAGGAGATTATACCTATCTTAACCCCATGCACGACTAATACTATTGTGTATTCTGGGCTTAGTGCCTCACGGACTACTATAATAAATACCGAGCTAATAAGTATAAGTATAACTTTTATCCTTAAAGATATGATACTAGGCCTATTACGTAATACTACCTAGAGAATTAACTCCCTATATAGGACTTAGCCTAAATGATTAATAATAATATAGTATTGTTTAAACTATATTATTACTACCCTATGAGATGTCTTAATGACCCCTATATAGAATGGGACTAATGTATGAATGATAAATGCTGAATCCACTTGGAAGAAAAAGCTAAGGTATAGTGGAGATAACTCTAGCGCTAATAGTCAAAAAACTAGACTCACCTACTAATAAGGAATAACAATAGGCAAAAACGACAAGGTTCCTATATAGCGCAATAGCATAAAAAACTTAATGATATAAGCATGTATAAGTCTAAATATGACTTAATAGAAAATAGACTACTGTAATGATTAATAGCGGAGCCTAAGGAAACTTTATTTCGCTTAGAATAGTAAATAAATGATAGATAACCTGGAATAAGAAAGTAGTTAAAGACTGCTATAACCTTGATACTATTAAAGGAGAATAAGTCTAGTATAGTGGAGGACGTATTGATATAGAGACCGCGCAACTCCCTTTACAGATCTATAGCCGGAATAAGCAACTAAACTTCAATATTATAGAGATAGGAGACAAATATAACGTTATCCTCAGAAGACTATGGTTATATGATAGTAACCCACGAATAGATTAGAGAACAGGCTAACTCTATTGGGACCAGGATTTAGTTACTGAGCAGTAGCTAAAAAAGGGCGCCTCAAATGAACCTCGCAAAATAACTGAAGCAAGAAGATTTCTCGCCTACCTACAAATTAAGGATGCAAATACTAGGATATTATTAGCAATAGATATCAATAGAGAAGATTGATTGCTATTTATCCTAGTAGAATACTAGTAGTATAATAAACTATTTGCTGAAGAACTTAATACCGGATTACTAGAATATAGTAGCTATAATCATGAGATCAAGCTGAAGCCTGGAAAAGAACTAATATTTGAAAAGATCTATGGACTCAATTAAGAAGAAATGGAAGTACTTGACGCTTACCTAGAAGAGAACCTCAAGAAAGGATTCATTTAACCCTTAATATCCCCAGTAGGGTATCTAGTACTTTTTATACTTAAGAAGAATAGGAAGAAATAACTATGCGTTAACTATTAGAAACTTAATAATATTACTATTAAAAACTATTACCTATTACTGCTTATCTCTGAGCTATGCGACCTCCTGTATAGTG